>BLKR01016701.1:0-20000 GCA_011170035.1 Teleogryllus occipitalis | reverse complement strand
CATTCTAATATTGCAGTTTATCAATCAGTAGCGTAAGTCCAATGACGTTTTGCACAACACGACATTTAGCGTTGCGCGAATATGGGAAAATGCTGTCCAATTAAGCTTTTGAAGGCTGCGAAATTCACAACATCGACATGTGCCCTTGACATTGCCTCACAGATCTGCCATCTACCGAGCGGTTTCGTTAACACTGTAACTCGACAGTCACCGCTGATAGATACCGTGGTGAGATGGCAAAATCGGACTTTTTAATGTTCATATATTTACAATTGACAAAAATAAATACACAGAGAAAAATCAATAAAAAGCACAAATACAACATGAAGAAGAAATAATTTTTGTAACCAATATTTTTTTACGTGTACTTTTAAACAATTCGTTGATGTATTTTTAACTAAGAACAATTATTCAAACAGATTTGTATACACTTTTAGTGTTTAAATTCCAAGTTCTTAAAAATACTGCATCGAAATACTTTAATAACAATAATGTACGTTTGGTAGGGGGGAGGGTCAAAAATTTGTTTGTTGCTGACGCTGGAAAAGCCAGTTATAATTCTGCTAAAAGCACACAACTGCTCTTCAAAACCAGCTGTCACTGTTGTTAATAAAGAGAAAAACTATTTATTGATTGAGATTTAAAGGACGTTTCAAAAGCTAGAGAATGGGGCAAATTGATGCATGTATGCCTTTCGATTTTATCACTTATATTTTAAGAGATAATAAAGTAAATTTGTGTTTTTCAAATGGAACTATACATATTTTTTAGTCTATCAAGACGAATCCAACGATAAACACATTGTCGTATTTAGACAAGCATTTTTTGCGACTCGTCTTTAACTATATTTTAAATGGAACAGTCCACCAACTGGCGTCTAGTGAATGATGATTTTAAATTAGATACTTGCACTAATAATTATTACGGATATAACAATGCATAATAATAATAATAATAATAACAATAATAATAGGTGTGCAAGTAAACAATTTTCGGTAGACGCATCAATTAGAGAGAAAGGTAGCGATGATTTTGACGATTCTCGAGGGAGCGAGTGTTACGTTTTAACAACGGTTTCTCCTTATGACATACAGTGCCCTCATCGTGAAAAATCAGTTCACGCGAGTTGCGGGTTACATGGCGAAAGCTGTTTCTTCAAAGCAGAATACAGAAAACTTATATTTTTGGCGCTAAATCGATATGCCTTCGTGGGTTAGTCCCTATATAAGAATAATATTTGTAAGGGATTTTGTGTAGTTGACAATCGTATAAAACTGTCCTCTTCTCTTAGAATATTACACATACAAGGGATCATTGATTACTTTAAGGGTAGTTCAAATGTACGTACGCATTATTTTAGTTTCTTCATAACTCTTTTGTAATATTTAGTAGTACTTACTAAGTTTATGCTTAGTTAAACGCTTAATTTCGAATTCTTCCTACTCCCAATCTGCTAAGTTGCACACAGGTAATTTCACCATATTTGAGTAAAATCTAATGGAGTGTTCAAAGTGGTCAGGTGATGAGCATGCCCGATGGCCTGAGCTTCGTCTTCAACAATATTATTTAATTTATATTATTAATCCTCCCTTTTAACAATTTAGAATAATTTTATTTAAATCTCATGGGAAGAGAAAAGTAGCACCAGCATGCATGATGATTCATTCATGTACGATTCATTCAATATCCTGAATATCTGACTGAAAATCGATTACCAAAATTTGAACTACCACACCAATCCTACGCAATGTTCGATCGGCTCATCGGGAACTGTGCAGATCAATAAGAGGACAAACACGTTGGCATTAAAGTTTCTGACGTTTGGGCCGGTCTGACCGACTGTATGTCTGATGGTTGGGAGCAGCATCGATTAAATTTGTCAAAAAGGTGAGAATACCGTTTGTTAAGGCGTTAAATAAGTCGTTCAGCACTTTCTCGGAGAGCGATTACCTGACAACTTGTGATGTCACCGACGTATCTTAGACAACACTCGCTGAGTCTGGTCCCTCGGAACAATGGAATAACTGTTCCATTGTTCGCAGGGGCCAGATGACAACACATGTCGGCGTTAGATCGGTTTTCCGATACGAAGTATTTCAGGAATAGTATTTTACATCACAAGGCGAGAAAGTCGATCTTTTCATGACGAGACAGGAGAGATCACCTGCCGAGGTCAGTAGGTCTCGGCGGGTTATCCTGACGAGTCATGAGAAAGATCCTTTGCCGTGTGATGTCCAAATTTCTATTGGAGATCCTTTTTTATGCACGTTTCCCTGTAATTAAATAATATCATGGACATAAAATGTGTTATAAACTCCATCTACAGTACCGGCAGCGTATAAGCGACTCTGACCGTTGCCTCGCCACGTGCTGTGGTCCGTCATGTGACCTGCTCTGAAGCAATCAGCTTGCGAGGATTTGTTTACTTTCTCACAACCAGAATTCAGCGTTGCCGTTCATCTGACTCGCACGAAGTCGCTCGAGAAGCGCGCAGATACCTGTCATCGGCAGTATCAGTGCGAATGAAATGTGCCTTTGCCTAGGCCAATTGATGTGTGACCCGAGCGCATTAGTCCGAGTTTTGTGAGTGCTAAGCCCCATACATTGCGAAAACGTGGAGTAGTGTTAAAGCTCGTGAATTTTTTAATGTTTACGCGAATATTTCAAGGCAGAGAGGTGAACGGCGGAATATTATTACCTATTGACAATGTGGGTAGAGTTACGGCTGCACTGCAGATAGGTCCAACAGAGAACGAAGCCACCCGGACATGACGCATCAAGTTTTCAACGCGGTTTGGGAGGCGATAAGGTTCGGTTGTGTCGAAGGTTATGAACATTATATTAAATAAATAATGAAGTGCGCACGAAAGTGCATAAAAATATAATTGAAGTTCTTTTCTATATTGTCACTGTTTTAGTTATTTTCTTGCATCTTTGAAAATGATATCGTTCACAATGTTCACCACACAGGGAGCATACGCAGTCTTCTTTCACTTCGTGATGATTTGAGGTTGCGCAGATTTTGTGATGGAACCCATGAGTCGCCAGTCTTGTGATCACCATCATCTGATTTGTTTCCGTCCATTTTCTTTCCATCATGGCATCTGTTGAGTAGAATTCTGGTCATTTTTCTCTTCTCTTCTTTATTATTTCTTCTAGTACTAGTGTACTTTGCATGGTAGATGGTAGTAGTAATTGATATCTTAAGTCCTCAATGTAGAATGCTTCTCTAGTCAGTTCATATACTAATCTTGATTGTGTGTTCTTTGGAAGACAAGACTCTCTTCAGGTATCTTGCCTTGGTTTTCTCTATGGACCTTAGATTAGCTATTGATAGTTTTTCCCATATTGTTTTCCGTATGTTATGATTGGGCTAATGTCTGCATGAAATATTTTGATTGCTGATTCTAGTGACAGATTGTGGATATTTTTTTATTGAGTACTTGGCTCTAATCGCCGTTGCTGCTTTTTCTCTGATATGAATTTTGAATGAGCTGCATGTTGTCTGAAGTGTTATTCCTAAATACCGGTAATATGGAGCTACTTCGAGATGGTTGTTCTTGAATTTTATTTTCTCACTTGCTGTTGTTTTTCCTCCCTTTCGGAAGGTCATCTGCACGGTCTTGGTTTCATTGATTTGGAGGTAGTTTTCTTCTGCCCATGCTTCTAAATTATCTATGGCTTGATGGAGGCTTGTCAGGCTGGTTGAGCCAACACCATATCATCTGCATACATGTGTAATGATGTTTCCTGATTGTGCTCTGTTATCCTTGTTATGTCTGCGGTTAGTATGTTGAATAGAATGGGGCTTCTTGGGTCTCCCTGCATTGCCCCATTTGTTTGAATGATGTCTTTAGAGAAACACACTCCATCATAAATGTTAACTTTGTAGTAGGCCAAAACATTCTCTAGTATCCTTGTGATGTTGTACTTTTCTCCAATCATGTGTGCGAGCTTTTCCAATACCCCTTTTCTGTTCAAGAGTGTTCTGTTCAGTTCAAATGTCTTTGTGTAGTCAATGAAGACTGTGCAGTACTTTCCTTTTGGCTGTTTCAAGGCTTCTTCTATTTCGTTTAATAAATTTCCGATCGCCTGGAGGGTGTTTCTCTGTTTTCTGAATCCGTATTGTTGTTCCGGAATTAGGTGGTCCGTCTCTTTTACAAGTCTCTCCGTGATTAATTTTGAGAATAGTTTGAAATCATTGTTTTCGAGTGCAATTCCTCTGTAAGAGTTGGGGTTATCTGCGTTCCCTTTTCCTTTGTATAATACTTTTATGGTGGATTTTCTCCATGCTTCTGGTATTTCTCCGTTTTCCATGCATTTGTTGAACATCTCTGTCCAGGTTTCTATTAACTGTTTTTCCGTAGCTTTGATATGTTCATTGTATAATCCATTTGGGTCTGCCGCTTTGTTTTTTATTTTCATTATTATTTGTCTCACTTCTTCTTTAGTGAATTGAATGATGTTTTCTGTTTCTAGGTTTGAGGTTTGGGTGCTCAAGGTTGTGTGTTTAGCGTTTAGGATGTCTGTGAAGTGGTTTTTCTATATGCTCATTTGAATTGTTGAGCCTTGTTCATTTCTTTTGCAGGGCAGTGCATTGAATGGGTTTCTTTATGCATCCTCCGCTATTTGCATCGCTTCTTTTTCTATGTGGGGTTTTCTTTTTTCTTTTAGTAATTTCTTGTACTCCCTCCTCTTTTTTGAGTAGTTTTCAAGGTCTTCGAGTGAGTTACTATTTTTGGCCTTGCGTAAAGCCTCCAGGGTTATTTTGCGTTGCTTGTAGCATTCTTTGTTAAACCAAGGTTGTGCTTTTCTCTCCTTATATGGTGCGGCTGAGGACGCGATGGCTTCCAGGTTGTTATATCTTATTTCTTTCTGAATTTGTATAGTTTTAGAGCTAAGCGTTTCCAGGGTTTCCTTGTTGATTTTCCGAGTAAATCTTTGATTTGTAGTGCCTGTTTGATGTTGTGGTCCTGATCTTTTCAGTATTAATTTAGTTTTGATCGGTAGTATGTGCTTTCTGAAAGGTGTGATTGTTGTTGTCGTCCGTAGTGCCTCTTGCGTTTTGGGTATTAGGTCCCTTCCTTTGATGAGTACAAGATCTATTGCGCTGGAGCCATTATGGGCGAAATAAGTCTTGAAATCATTTCTGTTTACTAGTTTGAAGCCATTTTCCGCCATTAGATCTATTACTGTTTTGGTCTTGTGATCAGGTTAATCCAGTCTGCAGTTGAGATCTCCTGCGATAATAACGTTTTCTTCTTGCCCCACATAGTTAATTATTATAGAAAGTGTTTCCATTGCTTCTTCCAGAGATGCTTGGGGTTGTATATATAGGCCAACTATTGTTACTTGCGCTGTTGAGATGACCATATTTTCTTGTGTGTATGTATTTCACTTTGCCGATGCGGTGGTTGTATAGACATGATACTCCTCCACAGGGTATTCCTCTTTCTTTTTGTTTTGCTAACGCATGTACGTGGTAAAATCCCTGAATGTCTAATGGCATTATATGAAGATGTCATAGCCAGTCGGTAAGTGTCAATGTTTTGAAATTTCATTTATCCCTCATGTAGGTGGTGCCATGTGCGTAGCAATGCATGACAACAGCGCATCGAACTGTCAGAGTCGCTTATATGCTGCCGGTACTGTAGTTGTGGTGATTGCCAAGAGTGCAAGGGGTGCGCTGAAACTACTACCACGGACTGCCAAGGTCGCAGCAGTGTCTAGCAGAAATGCTTGATATCTGTTGCAGGTTGTACGATGTACGCAGTAGTATGAGATTAATGACTGCTTGGCTGTCCGGATAACGCAGGGTAGCTTGCCTTGAGGAAGCCAGCGACATGACAGGCGAAATGTCGGTCTCTCACCCCACTACGCTGCGTCACACGGACAGCCAAAAAGCCTTTGACTAGAGTCGCGGAAGCTTGCGAGTAGTATGAGGTTAAGTTTCTCCATTTATGTGTGCACCATTTTTGTCAAAATAAAGTTTTAGACGTAAATGTGTTAGTTACACTCAACAAAATGTAGCGTAGTTATCACTTTATCATACGTTTTGTTAACATGGCCACATACGTGTCGATCGTTCTTGTGTTTTCTTTAATGGTGACGAGAATGTCAGGTTCTATCGATGAAATGGATCTTGAAATGGAAGATAATGTAGAAATAATGGGAACTTCGCCCGACATATTAGAAAAAGTACGAGCCTCAACGTTAGACGTGTTTCCATTAAAAATAAAAGAAAGATATGTGGAAGAACATAAGGATTTTTTTAAGTGGTAAGATACGAGTTGAATAAGTAGTGTCTCAGAAAACGTGCCTCTCCCATTCTTTTCCGAAATGAAGAGAAAATGGAAAGAACCGTCAAAGAGCTCTTGAACTGATTGTTCCATTACTTCCATTAATGTAAATAGTTCCAAATAAAATATCAATTGATAAGTGCATGTTTTGAACTTATGAAAAGCCAACTCGACATGTTTTGACATGGAACCTTTGCTACGTGGCGTGCTGATTGTAGTTTGTTTCCTAGCTAGATGAAGACGTGGCTGGTAGCTACAAGCATCGCTATCTTGAAGTTTTCTATAGGGTTCTAGAGATTGTCTAGATTTCTGGAGAATTGTTTATTTGAGGTTCGGAGGCAATTTTAAATTTCGGCGCAATGTGGTAACACCGTTTGAACAATGACATATTCGGTCAATTTTCAACAAGCGAAGGGAAAATGAGAATGGAAAATTTGATACATGTTGAATATTCCTCCTCCTACGATTGGTCTCCCTAGGTGATAAAAAGCAAGAGGATAAAATATTATTTGTGACTGAATAACCTCGTCCACACTTGCTCAAGGGGCGAGAAGGACGCCTTACAGAAGGACACGAAAAATTCGAAGGTAAAATTACCTAAACTTGAAGCACGAATCGCAACAGAATTTATAAAGTATGTGTACTCAGAAACTATTCGAAACTCAATTTCACGACAGCTCCGGAGTAGTCTGCGAAAAGTACTTCGTGAGTAAAGTTAATATGGCGTAAAAATAACCTTTCGCAAAAGAGCACTTAAATAAGAAAAGTGACCCGACAGGGCGGTAGATTTGCAGATGGAAGTACATTTAACTGGCACGAATCAGATGGCAAAGTTAAGAGCTTGGCAGAAGCCAAATTTAGAGCTCCAGCAAAAAAATGTGCCAACTACTGTCATACATCGTGGTTGGTGAGATTAATGTTCGGTGGGTGTGTTTCCGCGCAAGGAGTGGGACAAGGTAAAAATACAGGACCTTAATATTCTAAAAAAGCGTATTATTGACATAAACAGTTTCAATTACTTGAGGCAATAAAAAAATGTCAATACGATTTGCGTTCTTTCTTCGTGTAGGCGTTTCAAGGCACATGATATGGTATGGTCCATCATCAGGCATTCCAAATGGATTACAACTAACTTCTTAACATTGAGATACATTCATTCCTTCTTACTCATATGATTAAGTCTGATTTTTTATTTAAATCAGATTTAAATTTGTAATTTGATGCGTTTTAAATTGTGGTTTAATTTAATCGTTCCATTGCATTATTCTATCCCAAATTCATGTATTCTTCCTGTCACATTGTCCCATGTATGATACGTTTGGTTTGCATATATTTACTATATATGTAAATTATTTTGTGCAAGTTTTATTTACTAAATACTTTTTATTATTATTTTTTTGCTTAAAACATACCATTTGCTTTGTTCTGTATTGCAACAATGTCCATCAATGATCGCCGAAAGATATGCCGATAAAACGAATCAATATAATGTGATAGGTGTCCTATACATCGGACGACCCAAATTTTGGACACACGTGAACCAAAATTTTTTTGTGGGGGGGATGGCAATCGTTAATTTAGAAAGTATCTCAAATTTTAATTTTTTATCACTAAAACTAACAAACCATGACAAAGTGTAAAGACAATTACTCGTGTTTTGACACACAAATATAAACGGAAAGTAATCTGTAAAAGTTTCATTGTAGTTTTGATCTTCAAATATTTTGAAATTATAATAGTTCTGAATAAATTTTTTAGTTACATATCTATTTTGTTTACACCCGCATTTCTGAATACGTTTCACAATTCTTAGTTCTTTGAAGGAAACCTAACAAAATAAATATTTATTTTAACAACTTGTAAAAACATGATTTAAATATATGAATTAAAAAAATTTTAATCACGACTTAAGTCAGTGTTTTAAATCAAAGAATTTAAAGCAACGAAACCCTAATTAATCCGAATCATTTTGATAATTTACGATTGGAAGAGGATACCCAACGAACTAATCATGCTGAGGTCTACGTCCCACTTCAGTGTAATAGAACAAAATTGAGAAAAAACATACAATAAACCATATAAGACAAACGGTATTGACCTAAAATAATCTTTGTCTCAAATAATTGGAACCACTGAAATTAATAAACGAGAACTTGCACAGTAAGTCATGCTGAGAAACTGGGCATTCGCAGCACTTACAAATTTTAGATAATGATCCCAAACGACTCATATTTAGAGAACGGCTTCGTTGCAATCGCCCAAAAGTGTTGGAGATACTCCCACAGTCGACAGACTTCAATCCTATTGAGCGTTTGCCAAACAAACTTTAAGACGCATTATTTCTAACTGCCCCCTAATTACGCTACTACATAAAGCTGTAACCTGTGTTTTCAACCAGCAAACATTTTTTTCCGCTTCGTGACCCGAAATCAAATCCTCAGGGTAAACCCGCCATCGCTCATACATTACATCACAGAAGAGCAGTATGGATCCAACTTGGGGCGGACGCGAGGCTTAAAAACGTAAATGTAGTCAAAATAATTTCATGTTTGAGGTCTACGTCCCACTTCAGTGTAATAGAACAAAATTGAGAAAAAACATACAATAAACCATATAAGACAAACGGTATTGACCTAAAATAATCTTGGTCAATAATTTCATTGACACTTCATGTAGTCAAAATAATTTAAAAACCAAAACATCCGTTTTTAACTCCGGAAGTCTCCAGTTCATTCGGCGCCGAATTGTTTTATCATGCGGAAAAATTAGTTTTCCGGCGCATGATTAGAAATATATAGGTTATATAATATACCACAAGTTACATATTTGTATATTACATAACGTAAATTTCTTACAAAATGACGCGCAAATCATATTTTCAAGAAATTGATCATCAACTTATTTGAAGATGTCTATAAGGAACAGATTTCATTACGGAAAAATCTCCATCTTCAATATTATAGTGTGAGGACGTGGCCCCCCCCCAAAAAAACTTGTTCTTTTCAAATTTTCAAAAAATTTGGAATTTTAAAGAACATAAGACCTTCACCATTCTCTTAAGCCTTAGTGCTATCCGAGGACAAAGTTAATCAAAAAAGTTGGTGCCATTTGTGAGAAATTTGAAAATGTTTTTGAGGCTTCAAGTAAAGTACCCTCAACGGTTTAGGAACTGGCGTTGGCCACAGACGGATAGACGTTTTACCATCAATCGATTGTTCTGGCTACACCATGTGTTAGAGGAATTTTTTCTATATTTAGCAACTGGATTTATCCACTTTTTTCTACGACCCGGCAAGACGAGTTCTTCTATCGAAAATTCGCCGTTTTCCGAAGCATGATTACTTAACTTTATCTTCTTATAAAGTACCTTTGTAGCGTCAAGAAAGTAAAAATTCCAATGCCCTGTAGTCCCTAGTTCATAACAATTAATTTTATATTAAATATCAGAATACTGTTGAATATTATCTGTTCCTATTTAATCTATTTATCTATTAAAAGTCAAAGTAGAAATGAATAAAACAACGAAATGTACACTAAAATATTTGTTCGTTTAGTTAACTAAATAATCTCATTCCATGAAAATCTTTGTTTATCACTACAATAATGGCACGCGTGCAATTAAATCTGCACAACTACCTATCAGATCTTAGAAAAAGGATCAAAATCGTTTAATTATGTTACTATATACAGCAGTAACCGAGGTATTTGTAGTGGGCCATGAAACGCAAAAAATGTTGACACATAACCCGGGAACGAATAAAACCGAATTATACACAAATTATTTCTACTCCTTAGACATATAATTGGTTAAATTTTTAACTATTACCCCCACCCACACTTGATCCTGGCACCTTGGCACCAATGATCCTGACCCAGAAACGAGAAAAATCAGGCTATCGTCGCTCGTTGTCTTGCACATACCACTCACTCATAAAATTCATATCCCCCCCCTTTAACCTCTCGTTTCGTTAATGATATTAGCGATATTTTTAAAATGAAAACAAAATTATTAAGAAATAAAAAATGTGATAATTAAAAAAATTACCAATCTTCACCTGCGCACACTCCCGCCAAATGGTCTCGACCACTGCAGCCATTGCCCGAAGAAAACACTGCCGATGTGGTCCGCTCACGCGAGCAATATTTGTAATAATTACATCTCGTTCTATTAGCTATCAAAGAAAAGTGGGTCAACGGTGATCTACCAGACCACCGACAACCTATTCCTACAAACATGTGCGCATTTGTCGTACTTGTGCACGCTTGCACTTGTTTACCCTACATGAAACCCAACTCGGTAAATCCAAGCATTTAGTTAACTACCGATTATAAACGGAGCTCCTGTCGCCTTTACAGCCCTCCCTTGGGAAGGCTGCTCGTTCTTCAGCCACCGGCACCGACCCTCGGCCTCTTCCTTTCATCAAAGCGTTCGATCCTCCTTCCCCCATTAGTCACGCGTGGAGTGGAAAGAAACTGTTCTCCTCGATATCACCTTTTGTCGAGAGCTACGCGCCCGAAACATCTGAAATAAATTTGTTTAATCTGGTTTTCTAAAAATGTTACGTGTGTATGGTATGACATAGATCATATGTCATACCATACACACGTAAGTAACTAGTGGTGCAAAAACAGCACGTATATTGTCGCCTTTAGTAATGGTTGTGCAATACTATTATGCTACAATTTCTCACCGAATCAACATATCCGACATCTTTTTTGTAAAACTCGTTACAAATGGTTGAACATTTGGTGGGAATACTAAACATTCTCAAGCGAATGTCACCACAAATTTGGCAATTATAACTGCTTTTCGTGCATCTAAATCATGTCACAACAATGAGACGTAATTCACAGAAACTCGCGAATCGATTGGGGAATATCAATTTTGGAGAAAATCGGTTAGCGTTGTTCACTGACAGACCGACCGACGTTTTATCGTCGATAGATTTTTCGGTATCAAGGACCCAGAAAACATGGATTCTGGCTACACCACGTGTTAAACGATTTTTTCTTATAAATTTAGCGTTTGGATTTATCCATTTTTTCGTTGCCAGGGTCCTGTAATAAGAGTTTTTCTGCCGAAAATTCCCCGTTTTTTCGCGTAGTATTACATAACTTTCCCTTTACCGCGTAAGTGGTAGCGAGAACAATTCTAAACATGACTGATTATTTCCTTTTAAAAGCAACTATGGACACAAAACTCCACAAGTGCATTACTGATGGATATGGAATTATCCCCAGGGGTGCGCCAAAGTGATATAAGACGTAAACAAAAAAGGTCGTAATTATGGCATAGCAAAATTATCATGCACACACGCAACCCACATAACATATTCCGCCTCAACACACTTCACCATCCTAATTCTAAATTTAAAATCCAGCACGCATTCCCCCACGAGGAAGGTTTGCGTTCGAACTTAAGGCGAATATTCAAGATGAAAATCCTATTCTGGATGTGCCACTTGATGACCGGTCTGGATTCGACGTTTAAATCAAGTTTTTTCCTCGATTATATTTGTACAGTCACATACTTTCGTTCATATGGAAAACTAAAGTAAAATTCATAAAAACTTATTAAAAGGGAGTACATAATGGATGGGTCGTATGGTACACATTCAATACCTTCGATTTTATTCAGAACTATGAAAAAATTCTAAGAGATACAGAAAACAGAATCGTATTACATTATTGTTAGTGATATTTCAAAGGAGGCACCACATTGTCTCAACAGTCTTAAAATACTTCCGACATTTGATATGCATTGTATTCGACGTAAATGGGCACTCACTAATGCATTGGAGTTTTAGTACGAACCCGATAGTACCCAATCATATAAAGTGGGAAAGAAAAAGCAGCTTGCTACTCTCAGGGTAACAAAAATCAACTGAAGAGGACCTTGAACATATTTTTGAAAAGTAATCTAGAAATACAAAGGAGACAAAGAGCATTTCTAACAAACGCTGTTTTCTAGGAATTGATTGCTGCCAAAATACCTACATTAAACAAAACTAAATGATTTGTGCGTAGCTTGATTCGTAGAGCAAAGCAACTAAGCAAATGATTTCAACTCCTAAGCCTGAGAACTAACTCCTAAAGAAATTGTAACTGTATATTTTTTTCATATAAAATCTTAGAAATTGATACAAAATCCGCAGACCTGGCGACGCCATTGTGCATTTACGCATCAGTGTACAGCATTACCTAAATGATATTTAAGGACCAGCCTGTTGTTACTGAAAGCTGAAAGACGTTAGATGGTTTTATTTTAAAATATTTACCAGCCAAAGAACAAATATGTTGGAAGAAATTAGTCAAAGGCAACTTCGACAAATTGAAGCGAGTTATGAAGGCTACCCGGAGAGACAAAAAAGGTTAGGTGCAATGAGATGCTCACAACAAACATTCCTGCAAAACATTTTCCTAACATTCAAACGTGATAGAGGAGATCGCATTAGTGTGTGTGAGGAGGGGAGGAAGTCACGAGTAAAAGACAACCTTAAAGCAGAATACGTATGAGTGGACGACAAATTTGAAATCATTCGAGATAGAAATTGAAACTAGCGGTACTATAACAGCACACATTTTCTCGCATTATTTCTAACTTTCGCAATTTTCGAAATATCTGAGATTTATGAGAAATTGAGACAGCGCCAATTATTAGGCATCTTACGCTACCATAGAAAACAAATTAACCACAGCATATGGAACTATTTGGAGAAAAGTTTGAAAATATTGAGGCTTCATGTAAAGGACCATCACAAATCAAAATATTCGTTTGAAACTAGTATGACTTCGAGTTCGTTCAGATAGTTCGGGGAATATTATTTTTCAAAAAAAAAATCGCCTGAATAGTTTAGGCGCTAGCGTTGGTTATGTACGGATAGAGGCAGAACTCGTGCAGTCACATTTAACTACAAATAGGGAAAGAACATAAAAATAACATTCAATAAGGAAGTTGATTGTCTTTAATATAATCAAAGACGCATTTTAGAGACAGGACTCCCATATCAGTTGATAATCACTCTCTTACAAATCGGACAGTCCAGTCTACTCCAGGGTTGCACTGAGGAATTTGCTACAGATGGTCAAATCTATACACGAGAAGGTCCCAAAGACAACTAAAAATGGGTGTAGAGACCTAGAGAATGGGACTGTAATTCTTATGGATGTTTTCACTACGCTTCCCTTCTAACAATTTCGAGAAGAGCCTCCTAGAGGATTGTGTGCGTTGAAGTCTCCAATCACGAGGAAAGGTGGTGATAGTTGAGAGATTGCTTTTTAAAGGTCTTCGACATGGCTAGAAAAGGCAGGGTGTAAACACTGCAAGCTGAGGAGAGGGACGGAAGGATGACGCTCACAAGATTCGGAGACTGGACTGGACAATAATTTGACAAAAGAGATCGTCGCGGACCAACAAGGCGTCACAGACTAGGAGACTAACAAAGACAAGGCGACACTAAGAGTACAGGAACCATCCTCAGCATCGACTCTAATACTATAAAAACCTCAGTGATAAGAGTATGCCTGTGTAAAAGATGAGAGTCCCGCAAACACACAATAGCGGGATAGAATTAATCTTTCTGACTCTGCCAATTGCACGTGGAGTCCCTCATGGATCTATTTTAGGTTCTATTCTCTTCCTACTATGCATAAACGATATGCACGAAGAACGGTTCTCTTTGCGGGTGATACGAACATCCTTTGCAATACAGAAACCGTAAATAGTACAATATCAGATGTTTCAAATTGGTTCCGAAATAACAAATTAATAGTAAACAAAAAGAAAACTGTTTTAATGCAGTTTTCCATTTCAAATAAACAATTCTGTGCTCCATTGAAAATGAATGGTGTATCATTGACTGATGTTACGGCAACAAAATTTGAAAGCCTCTCATTTCCGTCAGACATCAAATGGAACGCCCATTTAAATGAATTGAACACAAAATTAAGTTCATTATGCTACGCGTTCAGAATTCTTTCAAATTCAGTCAGCCTTCAACTGCTCGCTGTGTATATTTCGCGAATGTTCATTTACGCCTGAGATATGGCATAATATTCTGGGGAAATACATCCTATAGCTCCCAGACCTTTAGATTACAAAAGAGAATTGTACGAATAATAACCAAATCCCACCCACGTGATTCTTGTGAGCCTCTCTTTATTAATCTAGGAATTTTACCATTACCTTGTCTGTTGATTTACAAATCAGTAGCTTTTGTCAAAAATGACTTGCTTAAGGGCGGTAATATATTTTCAGAAATCGCCGATGTCTATTACTGTAACACTCGACGTAGTAATACTATTCATCAGGTGTCAGTATCAACAGCTCATTACAAAAAATTCACATACAATGTACATTATTATACATCACTTTGCCAGATGACATTATACAATTAAATTCGATAGAAAAGTTTAAATCCATAGTAAAATCGTTTCTGCTGCATAACTGTTTCTATATCTTTAGAGACTATACTGAGCATCAAATGGTCATTAATTTTAACAGTGATATCCAATATATTATTTACCAATTGGACTGTATAATTTTAAACAACCTGGAACAAGAATTGTACTACAGCTTCCGAGTCAATGACCCCCATCTCGATCAGGTTTTTTGTCCAGTTTCCCTGATCCTTTGAGCAAATGCTTCATTATCTGTGCAAGTCTTCTAGAATTCAGTGGGAAATATAGTTATTCAAATTATTGTTCTCCGTGATGTCGTTGCTGGAAGTGTTATTTCTTGATGGAGGAGATTATGAGGGATAAGAGCCCAAATTTATTGATTTAACCTTGAAAATAGATTTTATTACATCGGAACGAATACTTTGTTAACAATCCTTGCAAGAAAACGCTCATTTTCTTTCTGTATTCAAAATTCAAGTAGTACATGGCATAGGGTAGGGATCACATAATTTTGAAAACGTACACAGAATTCACTTCTCCCCATAGCACGTCAAACACTTTTTAACAGTTCTTGACGTAAAATAAATAAATAAATCGAAGGTTATCCGAATGCGCCCGCCAACCATTTTTCAATGGTAGAGCCATTAGCGGTTTTAAGATGTATGTGTCTTTTTATTCGTTCGCCTTCGCTGTTCGTTCAAAACGTCAGGGAGCCTCCGCCGCAGTGGAATCTCCCTGATTACCGCTAGAACGGTAGGAGAACTAGGTTGACCCTCGCTCTTTAGTGCGAGAGGCTGGGCCTTGATTGCGGTCTATTTAGCACGTGGCCCTGGGAATATGAGTCACCTGTGAAAAGAAGCTTTCGGGTTTTTGGTGTGTCAACTTTTATGTTTTTTGTTTTTGTTTTGAATTTAGATGGTACAATAATCTTAGCCCTTGACAGTAACGTTTACATAGAAAAGTCTGAAGCTGACATTTGGCACTCTACGTTGGCCATTGAAGTAGCACTGTTCGTATGGATGTTCGCAGAATTCTTGAGCTGATTTTTGTCAAAAATGACTTGCTTAAAGGCGGTAATATATTTTATATAGAATACTAGAAAAGGATCGCGATATGTAAAGGGGATGTTTTGCCTGGTATTTTCTTCTTGCTTTCGGAAACGAAACTGTCATTCACCTTGATTTTTTGGATTTTGTGCCCTTGATGTACACAAGTTCACACTGGGCACAAGTTCGAACTTGCCGCATGACCACCCTTGCAGTTAACGCCAAGTGGTGGTGAGTAAGCCACCAATATCAATGGCTTCGCAGACAAGACTGCTATCGTCGCCGTCGCGAAATTTATAGAGATAGAATGTATCTGTAATGAAGCCATTGCCATTGTCAGTCGCGTTGGCTGGATTCCGCTGGAGTGCAGCTTGCCGAACACAAGACAAAGACAGAAGTGATGCTTACAACTAGCAGGAAGAGAAGACTCTCAAAGTAAGTCATCACAACCAACGATAAACTAGTATCGCGATTGAGACGCGCTTGTTGTTTAGAGATAACTTAAGACTATGCCAGAAAGAAAGCAGCGGCGGTGAATGCTGTATTGACGAGTTAATGCCGAGCACTGGAGGATTTAGTCATGAAAAAAGCTGCTAGCTTCTGCCTGCTCGACAGATTTCCAGTTTTGGGCCAACTCAACAGGTGCGAAGTGCTGCAAAAGATGAATCAATATATTAGCGATCTGCGCACAGGGTTGTACATGCATTCCGCATCGTCACAAGTATTGTGTCTTAGACGGAATGAACTCTGTAGATATGTCTTGTGAATAGCATATGCGTCATGACAAAAGACACTGAATGCAAATGCGTGGAACCACAAGCAGATAGGCAGCAACGTTGGGACACTTCCTCCGACCTAGAGACTGATTCCTACGGTTGAATCGTAGATTAGTCTAAAGCACGATGGGGTAAATTATCTTACGCAGCTTCTGACAGGTCAAGGTTGCTTCAGAACTTTTCTTCACAGGTTTAAACAGGATGATATCTCGTACTGTCCTGTGTGCGTACCTGCTGTGGATGCCGAATACAATTCTTTTTCAGTGCACGTTTCGACCCTCAACGACGAATCATTGAGATTCTTGGGATAGAAAAAAGGACTCCATAGGGAAAAAATGGCTGCATATATGCTTGCTCCTGAAAGCATGACGGTGTCATTTTGCATAAGTAGTACTACTGGAATTAAGACCGGAGAAAGAAAGGAAGGAAATCTGATTCCAATCAACTATTACGAATACAATAGATTTGTCATGCGAGAGAGTCACTATTCCACTCCCCGCGATGTAATTTCTATAGGCAACTCCGCGGGGAAGATTGTTTTAGTGAGTAAAAATCCCAAACGCTGGCAGTACGGGCTCCTCGGTATCTTTTAAACATTCCCAACTACTCTTAAAAATACACAGAATCAAACATTTGGCATTAATAGATTTTTCGGTGACAAGAGCCACAAAACGTAAATTCTGACTTCACAAAGCGTTAGAGAAAGTAGGTTACTCGTCGGAAAAAGGTTTATCCACTTTTCGTCACCAGGACCCCACAATACGAGTTTCTGTCGAGAAGTCTCCGATTTCTGCGGCAACATAACGAGTACAATACCTTGTCTTTCCCACAAAGGCATAATGTCGGAAAGTAAACAGTCCGGTAGGCCTTGTATTCCCGCTATTTATCAGTTTATGCGAATACCGAGGTCATGGACTGGGAAATGCGTCGAGGAAAAAGGTGATGAGAAGTTCATATTTGGCCAAATTTATGCTATTTGGCATGGATTGGCACGGGTCTAAAAAAACAAAACAAAAATGGGTCTCTTGGAAAATCCGTCTCAGAATGCGAATCTCTAACAAAGTTTGCCAGAATTCTCCAGTAGTTGAATTCAACGCAAATATGTTGGTGCTCTCTAAAATATGTCGGTTGAATAATTAGTTACCAGACGCATCAAATGCTATGGTCATTAGTCCCATCAACGTAGTGAATATTTTATCCCATGATGTCGCGCGTGTCCTCGCAGGATGGTGGGACCCGCGACGACCTACACGTTGGCTAGCCGGTCTCCCTAGAGGGGTTCTGCTCAACTGGGGCAAGACTAGGCTCCAGACATGTTTAATATTGTAGTGCATGTGTGTAGGGGAGAGGATAGGACAAGGAAGCTGAAGGAAAGATCGCGCGCGGACAATGACTCGTTTAAGTTATTGGCTCCGGCGTATTGATCGGAGAAACCATGGAAAAATAACGATCACAGCAGCCGGTCGCCAGAATTCTCCCGACAGCGGCTGTATCCGTCCTAGGTGTGTAGCTGGCATGGAAAACCGTGCAGCGTCGGGGCTGGAACCCTGAGAGGTGCCAGGCAGAGCCACTGCAGACCGCGGCAACGCTGGCTCTGAGCTACGTGAGCCCGAGCGCAGCCAGGAGGCGGAGGGCGAGGCGAGTAATTAGGGCACCCCGGAGCGAAGCGGAGCGGAGCGCGCTGGGCGTTCGGGGCGGCGCAGGCCGTGCCAGGCACAAGCGGGGCGGGGCGGTCGATGGCCGGTCGCAGAGGCTGGCGCGGCCAGGCACCGCGTTCCTGTCCCCGTGCGCGAACACGTCCCATCAAGGAGGGCAGGCCATGGCATGGCGTGGCGTGAGCGCGGGTGAAAACGTTCAGCCTTGGGGCATATCGATTGCGGTCCGGAACCCAGCCAATTAAGCAACCCTTCTCGCATTCCGCACAACCCTGTGCATGTTTCTCACGACTCAGGTCAAGAGCATGAACTACTTCAAAAGAAATTAACTACCCTTAATTGCAGGAAATTAGATTACACGCGTTCGCTTGCGATGGAGTTAGAGAAAAAGATCTATCGGTTCGATTTTCCCTTTCACCTGGCTTCGGCAACCTACGTTACTCCACGTCCAGCCTCTGCCCATCCCTATCACAACTCAATGTCCCCTCGGTTTCGGACTCGTTTAGTTGAAAAAGTCATCGCTAGATTAAAGTATAATCAAACGGAGGAACTCCTCCCTTTGGCCCGTTACGGATCCATTAAAGTTTCCGCTTGCGGCACTGGAACGCTTTGAGATACAGGCGATTAACAAAAGAGGATGCAGAGAAGGGAAAGCTCAGAAAGTGAAAAAGCTTCTTCCGAGAACGATTTCGATATTTCTCGCTTCGATTAAAAACTTTTTTAACGTTTAAAATTTGTTCAAACTCCATTTCTCCAATCCAAAAATTATCCTTTTACCCTCAAACACCACAGCAAAAACGTTATTTTTAATGAGATATAGAAGAATACGTGTGAGAACTTTCCTTCCTTATTTCCTTCCTTCCTCGAGAAACCGCCGCTGGCGCAATCTCTGTCATGTACACAAAGAAATTGTGTGCGCAAGGTTATGAAGTTTCCCTTGATATAATCAATAATCAATGCAGCTGAAAACCATCGATATAAAGGGGATCAGCAAACACCACGCATTGCTGTTGAGGATTTGGCCGTCCAAAAAGCTTGATTGCAGATTGGGGAATTATGGCCATTCCTCCCACGGCACGGAAAGTATTAGACCATCCAGTGTGTTCACATTATGCTCTGCGTTGTCAAACATGAACTGCCAAAATGCTTCATTTAGTTTTGCTTCTTTATTTAACAGAACTTAAGACGATACGGGTAAAAGAGCTTCCAAGTAAGATGAAGCGAATCCAACAGCAAATATGATATAATAAGAAACTTAGATCCGAACTATACATATCCGCTAATCCCTGTCAAAAGGGGAGAGAAAAAAAACTGGTCTTACTGACTATACGACGGCATGTACCAACGATATACATTTTTTTCTTTCATTAGTCAATGGCACTGTTCTTGAGATTTAAAATCCCTGACTCAATAAAGGTTACGTATCTGACATGGCCGATTCAACATTATGTAAGAAATTGTTTGCTGGTAGGAATTCCTTTATTTGATACACCTGTGAATTGATCAGACGTACATTTGCTATAAAGACTAAGACGTGCATCTGCGATATTATATTTCTTGTTTCGATATCCGAAGTCATTTAATATTTTTTACTCAACATTTCGAAAGTATGAAACAAATGTTATGTTTGCTGTCTGTTATCAATAAGTCTTCTCCATGCTTTTGAAGAAGGCACGATTACACTGTGCGGCTGTCGGATCGATAATCTCCCTTTATTCGCACATAAATCATCAATAAGAAAGTGACATTCATCAAAGTTGTCTTCAAGGTAAGAATAAATGAACTGCGTGGTCTCATCAATATTAGTGGGCGAAATTCCTTTAC
>BLKR01016700.1:0-21867 GCA_011170035.1 Teleogryllus occipitalis | reverse complement strand
ACAGTGATTCCAAATCTTTCCCTTCGCACACATTTAAAAAAAGTTATTAATAAATCCGAGTGAATTTCTTTCACGTCACAATCACACTTCACACACACTTTTAAGAATAAATATTAAAAAAGAAAATAAATGGGGGGAAAATACAGCTATCCCGTCCCGATGGGACTTACTCGAAACCTCTCACCTAACAAACCTAAATGTAGGATGAAAAGCCTCAACTTAACAGCACTTAACACAACAAAACATCACCTAACAAGAAACACTAGAACGCGAAAGCTACAATTACACTATGTACCGAGCCATCACACACTCTCAGAGCTCTTCATAGTTGAGGTAGAATACAGGAGAAATATTTGTTTGTAAATAGAACTGTGACCGACGTCCACTACTCGACTCAGAACCCAGCTCGCGAAAAATCACTTTTGTCACTTATGAGAGCACAGATGAAAACGAAACTAGAATACGGTACCCTCAACTAGAAACACGAAAGGAGATCCGTTCTGAAAATCACATGAATGCATTCTTTCGATAGCTTTACAGACAGCCATTGCATGCCACGCAATGTTTTTCTTTCACATCCAAAACGCAATATAAAACAATGCCTTTCAAATAAGAAAAATTACATAACACTGCACACGACACCCTGTAACACGAAACCAATTATGAATAGTTGTAGCAAGCCATTGCTTTGTTTCATCGCGGTGCCTCACTGAAATCACTAAACGACCACTTACTTAATCAAGTTCTAAAATATAAAAATTATTTAAAAAAACAGTGAGAGCGGTTCAAAAACGTTCGGAATATCACTTGAAAGCCTTCATTCATTCACTACACAGAACGCATAATAACCACATTTGTTGAAGGTAGCAAGCCGTTTCGTGATAAGGGCTACGAAATTCGTACACTGCTTGTAGCTATTGTTGTAAAATAAACGGGGAGAGAGAGAGAGACAGAGTCGAAAGTGACAGTGTTTCGCGGCGGCGATGGTGTAGCGGTTAGCGCATCGGACTGCTATACCCAAGTTCGCGGGTTCAAACCCGATCGAAGCCGTGGGTTTTTAAGGGCGAAAAAATCCTTCGTACGCCTTCTTTCGGAGGAGTAGTAAAGCCGGCTGTCCCATGTTAGTAGATTTACTGCATGTAAAAGATCCTCAAGCCTAAATGATGCTTCTGAGCTAAATTCAAAAATCGCCTGTTTCGTCGCCCAAGTAATACCTTCTTTCTCTTGTTGAAAGGAGTGTAACGAAATATGCGTGGTCAGACGGAAGAGCAGGCCTCATGGCCCGAGTCTCGCCACGTGAAATAAGGCAAATTCAATTCAATTCAAAGTGACGGCCACTGGCCTTCCCTTTCCTCTCGGTGAAAATATCCTACTATCTTTTAGTGTGCATCGACCAACGATCACATACGCGAGCTCTAAAACCGACGGAGCACGACAATGCTAGTAATATGATCAACGAATCAAGAATCACATGATTCCATTAACTACACTGAATGTTTCGCATGCCAAGTAATTATTTGCTTTCATTTCTATTACGCAATAATTTGCAACACTATCTTTGACAACAATTAAATATTTCTGCACAAGAACACTATTATTCTACGAATCAACCCGCTTCGATCCACTGATGTCGCAGCGATTACGTACAAATCTGTCGTATTAGAAACAGAAAGAAGCGAAATTTACGTGCACTCCCCTTTCCGTTTCCTCACAATGAAAAAACATTAAAAAACAATAAAACACACACACACTACTACGCCTAACACTCCCCTACTTGAGCTCAAAACCACACGAAGCTCGACAAGGCACCTATCTGCTGGTGAAAAAGACGAACAGAATAACCAACTCTCTGAAAAGCGCGTGTTTGCACTCCATACTCCAAAATAATCGCATGCTATGATTTCTATCACGCTATAAATGAAAACACCTTCACTTTGGAAACGAATGCGTATCACTGCACAACGCGCACTTCATCACGAAATCAACTATTATTCCCATGTATCAAGCCATCATCCAGAGCCCTAACCGTGCCCGAATGATTAAAACAGAAAACATAATGGGAAAAAAATGAACATTGCACGTCTACAGCAGAATGACACGCACACACACCCTTGCCTCTCTACGCCCAAAACTTCACTAATCGAGTACACATTCAACCAAAACTAGAATATATGTAACTGCGGAACAACGAGTATTAATTTACACATTATAAGATGAATTCAAACTCATATCCTACGTGCCACACACGAAACGAATACATGTCGACTGCAAGTGGTGCAAACTTTACGAGTTATATTCCGCTATGATTTTGCGACGCGAACGGTTGCCGAACAGAAACTAGTATTTTCACCGAAACTGCGCACTTTCTCCTTTGGGACGCAATTAACTCTACTTTTGTAAGTAAATAAATTACATTCCACATGTCCTTGGATTACACAAATGCCATAGTGTGCAATATTTTTGCCGATAGGTTGCACATACTGATTTTAACCTTTTGTTTCTTCAGTGAAACACTGCCCTGACCGCGTTCAAATATTTACATCCCACAGCCTACTCCCACCACACGGAAACGAGAGAGAGAAAACGCCTTGTAATACACATTGCAAATGTTGGTGTAAAGATTGCTCGGAAGGTAGTATGCCGAAGATACAATGAGAGACCGTTTTCGCGTCTTATGTTTCGTTTGCCACCTCACTGTATTAACATCGTCTCTTTACTAATAGTACGTGGCAGTAGGAAATTCATGTCGCGAATTTCTTTGAACTAAGATATAAGTAATTATACAACGTAAGCCTTCCCTCCTTAAGGCCTATTAGCCAAGAACTGCGTTTTGCTTAAGCAAATATTTCCAAAGCTGCCGATATTTACTAATTGAATGGTGACCATTTCTTCAAAGGGTCAAGGAAAGAGAACTTCGCATTGAATGAGTGTACATTTTGTATTCTGTTTCATTGGAGTTCTTTTGTTAATTTAAGAAGGAGTTAATTTAAGAAGAACGGAGAGACTTTGTTTTTATTAATAACGAGGTGAAGGTGATTATTCCCGCCAGCATGAAGTGCAATGATACTATCTCGTATTGTCACCGGTGTTGATTCTGCTAAAAGTAAAGAAACGAAAATATTACGTTCGCTAAAGAAGAGATAATTGTGCAGTAGAGAAGCAAAATGAAGTGCACGATTTTCGGAGCAAAAACCGAAATGCGATATATCCACTGAGTAGGACGAGGACAGCGGTCGTGAAAAACCGCGTTGCTGTTTTGGGTTGCTTGGTGTTGGTTTTGTCCAATGGCTTTTTGCGAGATCGATTTTTTCAAACGCGGCGGAACGAACTTAAAAAAAGCGAAAGTTGATGATGATGAGAGAGGATAGAAGAAGAAATCCTCGTCACCGAGTAGTGGGACCGTGAGCGATTCCCCCCCCCCCTTTGCAATACCTATTCCGGAGAAGATGAAATTTACAAAATCAGGACGTCCATTCGAAGGGGAAGTGAAATGCAAAAATTTAAAGACTCGGATTCTCATCTTTCTTCTCACTGCGTGAATATGCGAGAGTTGTACGTGGCATTCAGGTTCACGTAACGTCAGTCATTTTGTGACAGGTAATAAGCTGAATTTGACTGAATGTGCATGGCCTATCCTCTCAAACAAGAGTCGTTTCACAGCATTCTAAACAACGGTCTCGACTTCGTGTGAAAAAGTAAGATTTTCTAACCTGCAATCAGTCTGAATATCTCTCGGAAAAACAGAATCTCGCCTTTTACGAGTCTATTGTCCATAATGCCCTACTCCACAAACTGCCGCAATAAGAAATCATTAGAAAGCTGATTTCATTGCATCTCGTTTAAAAGATCTGTCCTTTCATAAGTTAACTTCCTAGCCTCGGATTCTTGTAAAAAATCACATGAATAACCTACAACCAGTCGGAATATCTCACTTATTTTCATAACCTAGCTTTCCTGTTGCTGTAAACGCTTGACGACGAACTCGCCAAGAATGCCCTAACCTACAAATGAGGCGTAATAATACTTCACTTGCAATTAGAACTATTATTCACATCTTCACTTTCTTACATACGGATGGCATGCATTACATTGTACCTGGTTTCAGCGCTCTGGCAGGCGACTCGGAGACGGCGGCGGCTGCGAAAATATGAGAGAAACCACTTGATTTTGATGTAAGGGGAAAAGGATCAGTAAAAGGTCTATTTCAATCCTTATTTATTTTTATTTTTTTGTCATCTGTGACTGAACTGCATATTCTTGATCTCACAGACGCGTCAGTGCTCACTTCCTCAGCAGCGGCTACAGATCTGCTGCAACAAATACATGTGACAGACAGTGATACACATTTTTAGCTGCTTTGTACTTAGAAACATTTCCCTTTGCCCATGCCTTGCGTGTAACCTCTAGAATTCTTTCGAAATGGCAGAGCTTACAAACGACGAAATCGGTGTAGGCGGCCCTTTGAAAGTGTTGTAAATAGACTAACTTTAAACAATCTATACACTTTGGTTCACCCCCAATAATGGTATTTGCACGTCTCACTGTAGCCCACCTAATGAAATATTTCACACGAAAGTAACACATGTTCACAAAGATATGAATATGTTCGCCCTACCGCCTACAGTGCTCGCCATCAAGTATCCTAAAAATACTAGATTATGCAAAATGATCAGTGTGAGAGGCGACAACTGAAAATGTCTTGAATCTTTGCACTGCGTACACCACACATTGTTTACCAACCATTTTTACAATTATTCACTGTAAATTTTACTCACTTCTGAACTCGTATAAAAGTCAAAATTTATTAGACTAGCATGATCTATGACAGAGGAGACAATCATTTGCTTACTGAACTATTGACTCGTGAAAGCAGGGGGTATTGTCGAATTCAAGTATGAACAGCATTTCTCTCAAATCACTGCCCACCAACAGCAGAGCAGCAAGTACACACCTCCCACAAAAACTAGCATACATTACGGTGTATGCTACATACTTCACTGCCTGCACTACTCGCCACAATGTTTATCACTGTTTTCTTTCGCACTAAAATTATTAAATTTCTTTACACTATTTAAACAATCAATAAACCACGGAAGTCACCATACTTTTTCACAGCGCAGCCTAACATAACCCGAATAAAAATCCAAGAAATACCTGCAACAAGAGCTGAGTGAACAAAAAAAGAATCACTGAGGATATCACGTGTAGGCATTCACTGCAGCGAATACATTGCACTCCACGCAATGATTTTCATTCTTTACTATTACATATGAAAACAAATGATTTCCATGTACAAGACACGAAATAAACAACGATATCCTGTAGCTGTGCCCAAAAGTTCCGAAAAAACAATAATAAAATAAATAAATAAATAAATAAATAAATAAATAAATAAATAAATAAATAAATAAATAAATAAATAAATAAATAAATAAATAAATAAATAAATAAATAAATAAATAAATAAATATTGTAATAAGAACACTGAGCGACTCATCACACACTGCATAAAACACACTTAACCTCTTCTATCCTCACCCAGCAATTCTCATACGCGAGCACTAAATAAAATGTAACCACAATACGGTACCCTCAAGTAGTGAAATGATGTGCGAAAGATATCACATTCTACCAATCTTTATACAGACGCCACGCAACGATTCCCATTACTATACATGGTCGAATAAAAACAACAACAAATTACATATCACTGCACACTAGAACCCCAAAACAACAATCATTGCACTGTTCCTCAGCGGCGCCTAATATAACTCGACGAGAACCTTCCGAAAAAAGAAGAGAACTTTCCGAAAAAAAGAGAAGAAAAAACTGAGAATTGAACTCCCGGCGTCTAGGCCACTCCTACTACCGGGATTCCTTTCAATAAACGGATGCACAAAAGGTTTGAATTCTTGAGAAGACCAAGTTATCTTACCGGTGCCCTTTGACATCTTCGTAGGAGGTTCATCCTCACTCTCGCTCTCATTCTCTTCGGAGTCCGACGAACTCTCCAGGACAAGGCGAGTTGCAGAAGTAGAATGTGAGATACCACTTGATGTAGACTGCTGGGCCGAAGTTACTTCATCTTCTTCTTCAGAATCCGAAAAAATCAAATCGGACAGATCCTCACGACTGCTGTGGGTGAGCAAATCAGTCAACTCTTGCTTCGCGTACACACGACGTTTTGCCATCATCCAATATCCGTAAATCAAAACGCCGAAATACAAAGCCGAAAGTCGAGATAAAATACTATATAATAAGCCGTAATGCAGAATTCAGTGTCAAAAATCGTGTCCAAAAGAGAAGACAAAGTTCAAATATATAGGTGAAATAAGAAAATAACAGAAATCCAGAGAATGCAACCAAAATCAAAGCCCAAGTCGAATGTAATAATACTTCAGAAAAACGCGAACGCACCTTCGCAGAAAAACGCGAACCACCCTCCTTGGTGGAGGGTCCTGAGCCATATAATTTCGCATGTTTTGACCGCGCGGTACAAGTACCGAGCGACTCCTTTGTCAGTCAACGCCGGCCGGCCGCCGGCCTCCGCCGCGCACGACGGGGAGATGAATTCGGCTTAAACTCTCCTTATGCTCCCTCTATTGGTCAGAAAAATATACTACAGCTACTTAGTACTTTTAGAAAGCTGTAGATGTCGTGCCAAGCCAAAAGCTTGTACTGCCCGCTGAGAATAAAATCAGAAAGCAGACGAAACATCGCGCGCCGGAAATATTCGGCATTAGCGCTCATGGCACGACCGACCCGCGCCGGATATATCCGGCATTAGCACTGGTGGCACAAAAGTCTTGCGCCGGATATATCCGGCATTAGCGCCGAAAAGGTTAAAAAGGAGTCCACTGCCGTTTACAGATTGAAAATCGGACAATTTTTTCAGACGTTATCGGTCTAGTAAATTTTGCTTATTTTGGTGCTGCCTCGTGGTGGCGACAAATTGAACTAGTGTCGGTACATTTAGCCTCAAGGCTGCATCAACTGCACCCACGGGGGATATGTAGAGGGTCGAAAGGCTGAGTGATATCTCCGGTGCTATCCTAGCACGCGGTCTTCGAGGCGAAGACCGGTTTGGCGTCAGGCCATGTTGTAACGATAGTTAAGGGACCCTGTGTCTGACAGCTTCTCACCACGCGTTGCCAGTCCTGCTTTAAAGCAGTGGTACTGGGCTGGACCTAGGGACGGTCGCGGGGGTTTCGCGGCTAAGAGATTGGAAAGGTTGCCGCACGTTTTTATTTGGTAAATTATTGTGTAAATGTGGTTATATATTTCTTTTTGAAACAGTCGTCTGAGTTATTTATTCCCAGTACGTCACAATATCTATTACTTCTTCCTCAGTTTTGAACTTCTCAGAAAGAATTTCATATTGGCTCTTCGTATTAAGAAATTACAAATATTCAATTTTTCATAAACAAATCAAACGTTTCTTGATACATTTTCTCAGTGTTTCGGCGTAAATTGCGTGTTTTTGGTGTGGAATTTGTGAGTTTTTTCCCCTGTAAGGGCCAGTTGTACGAACACAAAATTAACTCTGGATAAATTTTATCACGCTGTTAGCGCATAAATCAGTTGTACGAACACGGGATACGGGTTAACCAGGGGTTAACAGAGGGATAACAAGGTGTTAAGTTACCCTGTGATGTCGCACGCAGTTAACAGTGTGTTAACCTTTACACCTCATTTTGCCTGCAAAATCTGTAGTACTTCAGGCTGAAATGATCGAAATTTTGGAGTATTTGTTTTCTGACGAGAGTGAAGAAGAAATACTCCAAATGTATTTAAAAAGTCGAAAGTTGAGGAGAGTACGGAGAAGGCCAGACTTGCTGAATGAATTCGACGATTTCGATATTTTTGGAAGATTCAGGTTAAAAAAGCAAACTGTTCTTGAACTATTAATGCTTATAAATGACGACATCGAACACAATACAAACCGGTAAGTCCGCGAAATATTAGTTTTTGTATAAAATATGTTCTATAGCTTATTATATTTGGAACTATGTTCGGCTTGGTGCAGTATAAAAATGTTTCGTAAAGGTGATGTTTGTCTTACGGGAATCAGTCTGTACCTCCTATAATCCAGCTCCTCCTGACATTAAGGTATTATGCTACTGGAGCATTTGTAATTTGCATTGGAGATTTTTGTGGGCTTGATAAAAGTACCGCAAGTAGGATAATTAAAAAAACTAGTCAGTCAATAGCCAAATTAGCCCCAAAATTTATATACTTTCCCTTTTGGGACTATTACAAATAACATGACTGCACTGGAAAGGAATCGTGACCAACAAGGGTTTTACGAGAAATCGGCATTCTCAAGAGTAATCGGTGCTATTGACTGCACCCATATTAAAATAAAATGCTCAGGTGGAGACTGTTCAGAAGATTACTGTTCAGAAGACTGTGTACAGTGCAGATCTGAAAATTCAGAATATTGTTGCTCGCTGGCCAGGAGCAGTGCATGACCAAACTATTTTTAATAACTCATCGCTGAAAGCAATATTTGAGTTAGGCCATATGAACAATTTGATTTTAGTGGGAGATTCTGGATATGCCTTGACCAGTTACTTACTGACACCCTTTGCAAATCCACAGACAAGAGCCCCAAATCTTTATAATGAGTCACATGCAAGAACAAGAAACGTTGTTGAAAGGAGCTATGGTGTGTGGAAAAGACGTGTTCCTGTTCTGGTTAATACATTAAGATTAACAAACGACAGACTCGAAGCTGTCATTGTTCCATGTGCTGTTTTGCATAACTTGGCAATTGACAGAAAAGAAGAAGAACCTCCAACTGATGATCAAGTAACAAGATTAGTTGAGGAAACCATTGCAGCTGAGCGACAAATCCAACAAAATGAAAACATTCAAAATCAACAAGCTAGAAACACTTTTGAGCAATATTTTGAAAGTCTGTTGATATAAGTAAATCTCAGTAATCTTTGTTATTTGTAATAGTATGCGAACAGTTCACTGGCTTTAATGTTTCAAGGTTATAAGTCAGGAAAATTGAAAAGAATAAGTTTTTAGTGTTAGAATTTTTTCAGTTAATGAGAGACATAAAATATTCTCAACAAGATGATGAATTTCTGAAAATAATCACTAAATGTTACTTAATTTTGTGAGTGAATTAATGATTCATTGCATATTTGCACATGCTGAATAATTGTTGACCCACCCTAATTGTTGATTCTGCAGAGGAGTATTGTCAATTTGTGCAAAATATTGAATTGCTTGAATATTTATTTTTAATGTTTCATTCTAGTAATACAAGTACCAACAAGGCTTGTTAAAAATTATTGACAGTTTAATTTTTTGTTTTGCAAAACCGTTAACAAAATGTATTTTATAATTTTGTACTTATGAAAGGGCAAACTTTTCAGTTCAATTACCATGACAAAATAAAATAAACTATAAAATATTTACATTGATAACAAATAAATCCTGAGCATACTAGGGATACAACCATTAGTTTTGAAATTATATTAATTAAAATATCAAAAGGCATTTACAATTTTGAGCAATACTTTAAAGTGAAGCCCAAACAAACAATCTTCCAGGAATAATAAATAAATAAACACATTTCTTCTAAATATGGCTTTATTAATTTTTACTACATTTTTTTCAGCTGCTCTTCCCTAATTTTGATAGATAGTTCTAAGTCCCTTTTTTGGAGCTCAAACAACTCCTCCTTCTTTGCTCATCTTCATGCTCTTTTAGCAACAAAACTTTAGTCTGCTCAATTAGGTCAGTTTTAGCTTTGAGCCAAGACTCCATTCTCCTTCCTCTTACAGATAGTGGTGTTTCAGTATTTTTCACCTCTGGAATTCTTCTGCGTTTGCCATATTTAGCATTTATTACAGACTGACTTACCTCCTGCTCGGATCCATGACTTGTGTCTGACAGATCTTCTGCAGTTACATCATGCACTTGTAAAGCAGGATGCTTACGTTTCCTCAGCATTTGAGGAGTGTATTTTCCCCAACTATAAAATACACTCAATTCATTCTCGTCTTGTGTGCTTGGGCCCGGCACGACACTCGGATGGGCCTCTGCACTTGGTGTGACCACTGCGGTTGGTTCAGCTACTGCACATGAACTGGCCACTGCACTTGGACCAGCCACAACACTTATGTTTTGAAGAATATCAGGCTCGATGTCTTGAAATTCAATAGCAATAGGCTGAGAATTCAGTAATTCATAAGCCAATGTTCTGCCCGAATCAAAATTGCTATCAAACCCTTCGGCAGACAATTTGATTAAGCTTAACACTTTTTCATGCAAAATGCTATGCTTCTCGGTTGCCAGCCCCCCACCAGTTCGCAATCTTTCTTGCCTCAACTGAGCAGCATACTTCCTTGTTTCTTTTTTGAGAGAAACTTTGATTTCAACTGCCCGGGAGCTCTCGGAACAGTTGTTTCTGAATTGAATTTAAATGCAATTGTTTTCCATGCTTTGTTCTGCAAAATATAAAATTGTGATGTAGTATTATGACTATGTGTAAAATTCAAAATGTAAAATGTCACCGTTTCGCCAATATAGGTAAATCAATAATCTTATTTTAATATATCAATAATAATTTACTAATCTCACCTTCTCGTTTGACGTTGCGGCATCGGTGATTTAATTTTCAATGACGTGTCGAAACGTGTACACCAAGTCCACAAGTCTCATCGTATCTTCCCTGGTGTATTTTTGAGTTCGAATTCGTTTAGAATCGCTCATTCTCAAAATAATGAAATAATGATTATTAATAACAACAATTTATAACGATATAACAATAACGAATATTAATAATTTATAACGATATGAATAACAATAACGAATAATAACAATAATTTATAACGATGTGAAAACTAAACACTGCGAAAACAGCAACAAACCAATGCAATCCAAGTATCAATCCGTTCACCTTCCCCGAATATCGAACTATAACCAATATCCCGCTACGGCTTTTAAGAAACACATGAAACACGTCAGGGAAAATAAAGCTTCGACAAATGACAATCGCCAGTTTTGCCAACAAACTTTCATTCAGCTTATTCGATGGGTACGTAACGCCGGTGACGTAAAGATTCGTACAACTGGTCGCTCCATTTAACCCAGGGTTAAGCAATACTTGAGGATTACTATCCATAGTTTTATCCTCCGTTCGTACAACCGGCCCTAAGTCTTTTAAATAGGTTTTTATTGTCTACTGAGATGAACAATTCCTGCAATTTTCATTGGAAAATTTGGAACAAGAAAATGGCGTTAAGCTTTACTGTAAATGCAAAATTTGAAGCTCCTTTTCACAAGAATCTATTGAGTTTTCGAAAAACTTCGTTTGAAGTCATTTGAAGCGTTTTTTCTTACAAATGTAATATAGTATACAAATCTTTTGAAATGTGAGTATTAACGGCGTGAGGTATATTTAAAAAAATTACATTTGTGTGTTTTTAAATCGAAAAAGTACGCCAAAATGAACTTTATTTTATATTAAATAAGGCCATTACGACTATCCCTTGCAAACGTTTCAAGAAAAAATTAGGAGCCATTTTTGAGACAATGGCGTTTGTGCGTTTCTAAGAAAAGCAGGATTTCGAGTTCATTTTTACAGAAAACATTTTTTTTTGAGATATCTATTTGACATTATTTAAAACATATCATCTCATTAATATAATTCTGTAAAGAAATTGCCTCTAAAATAAGTAATACCGACGTGAGAGACAAGTCAAAAAATTACATTTTTGTAATTAAAAAAAGAATAGAGCAGTATGGAGTTTATCTTATCGTATAGGGTTTTAGGCACTAACCGTACAAAATTTTAAAGAAAAAATTTTGAGCCGTTTTTGAGGAAATTTTGTTTTTGTAATTTTTTAACATTGCAAATATTGCACGAAAACTACCATGTTTTTAAAACATTGACATGACCGTTATGAAATAACTGTTTATGGACAACAAATTGCATGCGAAGCAAAAATCTCTGTCTTCAATTTTGTAGTTGTCGGGAAAAATTCAAATTTTGGCAATTTTAAAAAATTCAGAGGTAACGGTGAAAATCGGATTTATGCCATGTTTATAGGTGTATTTTACTCTACATTTACAAGAAACTAAAAGAAAAAATTTGGAGTACCTTGCCAAACGGGCCACGGGCCGCGCGCGATCTTTCCTCCCTCTTCCTTCTCCTATCATCTCCCCTTACACACACACTTACACTAACATGCACTACACTATCACATATTTTGAGAGATCGGTCGGGAACTTAGAGTTTGTCCCGGCTGGGGCGATGCCCCGCTGTTGGGAGTCCTGGTCAGGGGGAAACCCCACTAGCCGACGGTAGGTGGGCGCCGGATCTCGCCATCCGGCGGGGGAAGATCACCGCCGTCTCCCGAGAAAAAAACATGCACTACACTAACGGGACTAATGACCATAGCAGTTGACGTGCCCGGAAATACGAACAAAATCAATCATTATATTTTTTTGTTCGTGTTTTACAAGGATCTTTTGTTATACGTTTACAAATTAATCTTTTAGAAATTATTTACAACTTATTCGAAATACATATAAAATAAAGATTGCTAGGCATCAATCGCCCGTTCCAAATTTACACAATTGGGTGATGCGTGAGGTACAAATTGTATATTATTTCATATTTCATTTTATTATTTTTATTATTATTATTATTATTATTATTATTATTATTATTATATTTATTATTTATATTACATTTGTGTTATTTCATTTTAAATTTCGTCCTTTGTCTTAAATGTGAAAACGAATAGATGAGCGGCCATTGAAACTATTTAAATTCCATATCTAATGGCAGAAAGTACGTGCTGCGTTTTCTTGGTGAAATGTGTTCACCAAGACAAAAACATCGTAACATAATTTCATGTTCGTTTTTTGAAAATTTGAGTATTTTTTGAGAAACATTGTGTCAAACATTGACATTTTTTAAACATATTTTCTTAAAAAATGGCCAAATTATTTTTGATTAAATTTTGACCTTAAATGACGTAAAGAACGCTTAAGAGAATGGTGCAGGTCTTATGTTGGTTGATATGCTCGCTTTTTGGAAAAATGAAAAAATGTTTTGGTCTTATAACTTCAATTGTAAAGATACAGTATTTTTAAATGAAATGTGTTCATCAAAAACAGATCTTCAAATTAGTTCATGATAAATTTTTCGAAAATATGAGTGCTTTTTGTGAAATTTGACATCAAACATAGTCAAGCGTTTCGAATTTCCTGAGCTTCGTAAACATAATGAGGCTTTTGGAAACGATTGCTCTTGTTATAAAAGAAAGTAAATTGATGGAAGGTCATACAACTAACTTCAATCTAACAAATTACTTACTTCAAGTATATTTGATTGCTAATTATGGCATGTTTCATAGTAAAAGTTTGAAATGACTACTGTTCCTGGCTATCAAAATAAACGCTGGCACGCATCACAGGCGCTTCGTTTGAATTGGTTGGGTTTGGATTATATTAGCATAATTTCTAATACTTCACATGAAAGAAGAATTGAAACAATTGAGTACCATAAATTTATACCAACATTTTAACTTTAATTTCATACTTGTACCTGCGCTGCCTTGAACAACAATGCAACGAATGAAATATTAGGTTCTACATGTACAGTAGACAGACGAGTCGAAATAGTAGGTTCTACTCGTATTTTCTGGTGCGCATCCCCGTCAAGATCATCGCATGTTTATTTTCTTCGTGCTCCCTGTCAATTCGGGCACTGGCACTCCGCATAGACTATAAGCAAAGATTGCTTCGAATGCGCTCTTCTACAAAAGAAGTTAAAATTCCCCTTGAATAACATGGACGTGATAATATGGTCGTTTCGATCGGAAAAATAGCAATGTGGTGCCGCCCGAGTAATCAAAAAGGAGGCGCGACAATAACCGAAATTCAGCGAGTGAGACGTTTGTTCCGCTAATATCTCGTCCATGCACGTGTAACTCACAGGCAACCTCTACTCATGTTGCACCTACACAAGGAGTAGTGTTTGAAGTTGTGTTATGCATGAGTCAAGAACTTCGCGATCCACAAGCAAACATGTGACGCTTCTCATACATATGTACTTCGATTTTCAGACTCGCCATTCTCATGTACTGAGTTGAATTCTGCACTTTACTGAATACGATGCCGTATGGGAATTTGTGCTAAATGTTAGGAATCATCTGAAAATAAGGAAAAATCCAGGTTTTCAAATCAAATTCCCGGTTTTTCCCCGTTTTCTTCAGCTGTTTCAAATTTCAGGTTTTTTCCCGGTTTTCAAGGATTCCAGGTTCGCTGGCCATCCTGAAGTAGTTCAACACTCAGTTTTGGGAACTTGTGAATTCTTGAAAACTCTCGTGTTTTGCATGTTGATCTAAAACCTACCATGGCTAAAATTATTTCACAATTAAACATTAGAAAACCAGGACGGAGGAAAGTTTTAGAACGTTTTAGTCATATTTTTATTTCTTGGTCAATTATTGAAATATTATTCATTCTGTTATAATCTATATAATTTTTTCAATTCTTTTATCTAATACAATCTCTGAATTTCATTTACTTTGTCCCAATATCCTTAAGTGTTCTTCAAAAAAAAAACAAACATTTTCCAAAAGTGGGATGTCTGTGAAATTATATGTTTTGCAATTATATACGTATAAATCCAGAATCTGAAATTTTTGTACCATTGAGGCTGAAAAAGTTGACTAATTATCTGCCATGTTGCATGGAGTAACTTGGATATCTGACACAGAGTGACAAATACTAGCTTAAATTGCATCATTTAAATTACCTTGGAGATTGAAATTAATGTCATGCTGTACTGCCTCAGAATAAGAGAGTTCACCTTGCCGTTTGTTACATCTACTGAATTGTATTAGTATACAATCATAACGTTTGGCAAAACTGTTATATTCCAAATTAGAATTCATAGAAGAATTGATTTTAATATACAATGATTCGAAAACTAGCCTAGTTTGGATCTATCGCTTAAATTTCTGGATTGCGAAAATCTATCTTATGTCCATGATTTATTCTGTGAGCAGTTAGAGAGTTTTGTTTCTCAAATGGTAATTTGATGTTATATTGATTTTCTTTAACCATATCACATAATGTATAGGAAATACGTTTTCAACATACTACCTATCAAGGTCAATTTTATCACGATATTTTAACCAATTCTTTGTATAGTATGTATTCAAATCAACATTTTAAATTTATTGTGAATTCCTTATATGGTCAAACACTCTTCTTTTATCTTATTAATGTAAGTTGTAATTTTTATTTATTTATATTAATTTTTTAATATTTATTTTATTGTATTTTTATTAATTCTTTAATTTCTACAAGTTCATTAGAGATTCCCCTAGATGACCTAAATGACTATTTTGCTTCCGCTACACTTAAAATAGACCCTATTATTAAAGAAAAGGCACTTCACTCTCTGTAATCACATGCACATCGCTGTGACGACAGTTTCTATTTCAACAATGTTGACTGCCAAGAAGTCGAAAAAATAGTGAAGGCACTCGAATCAAATTCAAAAGGCTCGGATGATATAACGGCAAAGCATTTAAAATTGGTTTTGAAAGATGCTCTTCCAGCGCTTACTCACATTGTAAACTTTTCTCTAACAAACGGATATTTTCCCCAATTGTGGAAGCTAGCCCCCTCCCGAAATGTTTAAATTCGTTAAATCTTTGTGATTATCGACCTATCAGCATATTACCAACATTATCGAAAGTCCTCGAAAAAGTTGTACGTCAACAAATAAACAAGTATCTCGCCATAAATGATGTTCTCAATAATTTTCAATCTGGTTTAAGGGAAGGTAGAAGTACGCAAACGGCTTTGCAACGAGTCACCGAAGACATTCGTCAATCTCTGGATGAAGGCAATATAACAACGCTAACGCTTTTAGATTTTAGCAAGGCCTTCGATTCAGCAGACCATGACGTGCTTCTGGCAAAATGTAAATGTTTCGATTTTTCTGATTCTACCTTATCGTGGATTTCAAGTTATTTTAGTAATAGACAACAGGTCGTAGTTGTAGAAAATACACCCTCGTCACCTAAACCAGTTTCACGTGGAGTGCCACAGGGCTCCGTACTTGGTCCACTTTTCGTCCTTATCTATGTAAATGATATACCGTCGGTGCTATCAAGATGCAATCATCATATGTACGCAGATGACTTAGGGTCGGTTTCACCAAACGAAGAGTAAGAGTTTACTCTGGAGTAAATTGTGTTTACACGAGAGTATCTTCTGGGAGCGTTTCACCTACACTTTACTCGAGTGTAAATCGCATACACGAGAGTAAATTCGAGAGTAACTTTACACGGCGAAGATCCGTCGAGTAAAATGCGGAGTAAGCTTAGTTTTCAACGTGCGTGTACCTGCGACGTGTTGTTATGGCTCGACGATTGCGAATGATGGTATTTGAAGATGATTCCGGCGATGATTCGGAATATTATCCTGCAATGCGAAGACAAAGATAGGTGTAGGATAGAATGGATTGGTTTCTCAATTATGACGATCGAGATTTTGTCGCGAGGTTATGTTCGACCAAATTATCAGCTCTTCTATTTTGAAGAATTGAAGCTGATTTAGAAACGAATAATTTGCATACTAAAAAATAAATATAAAAAACATATTCAAGTAGTAGAATCATTTCATACACTATTATTTCTGAATTGTAGGTACTCATACATAGGCAATCAGTCCAGAATCAAAATCGAAATAGGATATGTCTATTAAAATCATTTAAATCGTGCAAGTACGTATTTTATTTGTGAAGTAAATTGTTAACTCATCGGGTACATTATGAACTGTGGAGGACTTTGTACATTTATTTTTCACCGATGTGAATACGAAATAAAGATAGTAAATATATGACAAGGAAAGGAGAAATAAGAACAATAACTAAAAGTACTTATTTATTTATTTAGTCATAAACAGTAATAAACTGTATATGACGTAAGGGGGAGATCATCTGCGTACGTTTTCTTGAGTTCCAGAATCCCTTCCCAACGTTTTAACTATAACTAAGAGTTGAAAGATGAATAAAAGTTAAAAAAATAAAACAAACATATTTCCTTTAAAAGCGTGAGGTTAACAACATTTGAAAAACTATACATTTTCGTACTAGTTTGGAATAATATACATTCGAAAACCTAGACTAAGAAATATTAGAAATAAAGATACAAAAACTAAGAAATAAGCTACGCTATCTCAAATCACCACACAAAACTAAGATCAAGACGACGCAAAGAACTCCAAAACTGAAATGAAAGGAAATAACCAGAGGTTCCCGTTGGTCCGCAATGGTTCACAGTGTTACTCTCGTTCACGGCCTCTTGAATCGCTCTCTACTGTGTATGAAAAATTGCGTGTTCAGCGGGTACGCGGAGTAAATTGGGGAGTATGTACTCTAGAGTAACATAACCCTCCAAAAGCGTGGTGAAACGCTTATATTTTACTCGAGAGTAACTATCGTGGAGTAAAGCTTAATCTCGAGTAACTACTCTTCACTTTACTCGACTGTTGGTGAAACCGGCCCTTACAGATCTACGTCAGTGGGAAACCTTTTGAAGTGGCTCATTTAATTAGTAAATCAAATCAAGATTTAGCCTCTTTACATGAATGGTCAGTGAGAAACGGCCTTAAGCTAAATCCATTAAAATCTCAATCAATTATAATTGGCTCCTGTTGGTCCCATAAAGCACTTAAAAATCTAAATATTCCTCATATCATACTGGAGAGCACTATTTTCTTCTCTGCTCTTAAGTTAAAAATCTATAGATAAATTCAGACTATAGATAAATTCCTAAATTGGGAACCTCATGCTCGGTACACTTGCCGCAAAGTGTATGCCTCAATATACTCACTCAAAAAATGTTCTTCGATATATTCTGCTCAAGGCGCACTATAGGGCAAATGACAGCAAAACCTGGCAGAAATTAAAAAAAAAAAATTATTTAGGATGAAAATTTCTTATGGTTTCGTGCAAAGGAGAACCTGCACGAATATGTCCTAGCATGTCACGCCGCTTGGGCTGTCCGTCTTCACAGTAGAGCTTTCAGTTCATGCAGTGTTGTAGTGGCAATCGGACGTGCTTTTCATTAGTGAGAATTTACCTCTAGGTTCGTGGTGTTTTTGTCAGTGTGTGTAAAGAAAACCAACTTTTTGCAATGGAAGCTTCAAGTTCAAGTATTTAATGTTATTTAGCATGTGACAAACACAAAATCCAGGACTTAATATTAATAGAAATAAAACTACAAAAAAATAGCTTTTAACATTTCAAACTTACGTCTTATTTTGGGAAACATAACTTTTTACTTATGTGTCAAAGGTCATCAAGCCTTGATCTTAGTTTCTCGCTATTCAGTAATGTTTCAAATATATCATACAGGTGTTTTTTCTTGCTACTTTTTGCTACTTTCTTCACCGGAATGAAGTTTTACGGAAGTGTCTGCACGTAAAATACCGGAAATGAATTGAGTACTATGTGAGTATTTTTTTTAGGCAAGAGTTCGAATACTGTTCGTATCAAGAGAAAAGAACTTTTAGATATTATGTGGAATTCTAATGAGAGAGAAACAGACAAAAAATTTAATTTCTTGACTGAAAAACTGAAGACAAGAACAAAGTGTGGTTCACGAAATATTAGTGATATAAAGCAAAAAGTAAGTCATCTCAAATCCCAATTCAAGTTGCGATGGATGAAGGCTTGCAGAATACGTGAAAAATTTGATAAAAATAATGAGGAATGGCTTGAAAGTTTCGTTTCGTTTAACCAGTATTCACTGAAGAGATGTGGGCGCCGGGAAATTTCTTTTGAATCCAGTTCTGTGCGAACAAAGCGACAAAAAACTAAAGAATTGCGAAATGCTACACCATCTAATATCTTAACATTCGCCACACAAATGAACATGAGAGCTGAAGGACAGCCGCAGGCTTCGAAATTACTGATGGAAATTACTTCAAGTCCGACACGTGCCCAGAAATACAGAGCAGCTTACAGAAAATCATTGGAACCAAAACAGATGATTGGCGAAGATGCTCTATCAGTTTCGGTGGACGCTAAATTGACTAGACATCAATATCACATCATAAGGACAAGTGCTTCAGAAAAAATTCCGTCATATAAAATAGTTCAGGATGCGAAAAAAACTCTGTTACCCTACAAGAATGCACATTACGGACAATTTTGCTCTCATTTCACTGCAAGCTTTGCTTGATCACACTGTGAAGTGCCTTCTAATGTCACTGGAATCTGTAATTGAATCACTCCCAAACGCAGTACTTCATTAACTCACTCTGTTATTAAAATGGGGGTTTGATGGCTCTTCGGGACACATGTCTTACAAACAGGTATTTCAAAATAATGATGCTGATGATTCTTCTGTTTTCATTACAAGTATTGTTCCTCTTCGTCTGGTTTGTAATGAAAAGATTGTTTGGCAAAATCCGCAACCTGCATCGACAAGATATTGTAGACCTGTTCACATACAGTTTATAAAGGAATCGAAGGAAGTATGTATTAAGGAATAAATGAGAGCTGACGATGAAATCAAAAATATTCAAACAAGCAAGGTCATGTTTAGAGAGAGAGAGAATTACAAGTTGATCACAATATGATAATTGCCATGGTTGATGGAAAAATATGTAATGCTCTGACTGAAACTACTTCAACTCAAAAGTGTTACATATTAATGCCAATTCAAAAAATTTCAATAATGTGAATAAAATGATTGAGAGGACAATTAAGAAAGAAAGTTTGGAATTTGGTTTTGTCAATCCAACTTGGTGAATACGCATGTTTGAGTGCCTGTTGCATTTGGCTTATAAGTTACCTATTAAGAAGTGGCAAGTGCGAAGGAATGATAAAAACATTGTGGCTCAAAATAAAGCTCGTATTCAGAGAGAATTTCAAAAACGCAGTGGTTTGATTGTGAATCAGCCAAAACCAGGATCCGGTAATACAAATACCGGAAATACAGCTAGACGGTTCTTTCAGAACCCTGAACTATCTGCTGAAATTACACGCATTGATGTAGATTTAATTAAAATTATGCACATAAGTATGATTGTCGTATCAAGTGGCTGTGAAATTCATGTTGAAAAGTTCCTGACTTTTGCTCATAACACGGCTCGGTATTTTGTTAAAAAATATTCATGGTACAACATGTCACCTACACTGCACAAGTATTTTATTCATGGACCTGAGATTGTCTCGTCAGCTGTGCTTCCAATTGGACAAATAACAGAGGAAGCTCAAGAAGCACACAGCAAAGATTTTAAGAAAAACTGAGCACTTCTCCCGAAAATGTTCCCGTGAAAAAACGAATAGTGATGTTTTCAATTTACTACTCATTTAAGATCAGATCCACTTATCACCAACAAGAAAAAATTACCTACGAAAAGTGTGCAAAGCCTCCCAAAAGAAGCTCAGGGACTATTGGTTCATCCACCCGAACACATTGTTCATTCTGAAAATTATGAGTCCCGCACGGATGATGATTGCGATGACACAGTTCATACTATTGATAGCGATGATTTTTCATGATTTAATATAATTTCACTATATTAATATTTGATTTTAATTTATGTAATTAGTAAAACCTTTCATTTTTTTCTCCCCCCTCAATAAAACGTAATATAACGTTATTTGTTTTTATTTACAATGCATATTCCTAGAAAATTGACTATTTTTTTGTCAGATGAAGAGGTATCGAATTAGAAAATACACCATCTTTCAACATTAATTTCTCTTTACAGTGATATGCAATACTATGGGTTATAGGTGTTACTGGAATTAATGCCATAAATGAGGCCCTCTTGCCCCACTGTGAGGCGTTTGGATACTATTGGTTGTTGAGAGCGGTGTTCTATTGTGGGCTGCACAAAGGCTTTTCCCAATTGTTTAATGTACAAACGCCTTGTTATCTTCTTGTCTGGATTGTTAAACAAGAAAATAACATACGCATTAAGGCAAGCTACATATATCTGTCGTGACCGGCCGCACATAATTGAATGTGCCGCCACAGGAGCACGTCAGTAGGGCGTTACCGCACCTGGCGGCAGCGGTCAACAACAAGCGCGGGCCAGCGGTGCTCTGCTGAGTGCGGCCGCCACGCCTGAGCGAGCGGGGCGAGACTCGACCCCGCCCCTACTTCACAGCCAGTCGGCGGGCCTACGGCCCAGGGCAGCTATAAAGCCTCGGCGCGGAGCTGAGGCAGGCAGAGAGTGAGCGAGTGAGCGGCGGTGATAGAGCGACGAGCTAGTGATTAAGTGGTTACTGTGTGAAGAGTGAGAGACTACGACAACTGCGCAACGACTACGGACTTCCCTTTTCGGCTACTGGGCGACTCGGCGTATAGTGGTACATCTCCTGGTTTTACGGCAACACGGCTTCGTCTCTCTACCAATTCTCCTGGATATCCGGCACTATAGCTCTGTGCCTGTTTCTGTCAATAAATTGTTTATTGAACCCTGGTGTTTTGAATTTGGACACTTCAATATCGAATGGTAAAATTTTTCAAGTGGCCATCTTTTGCAATTCCTTGTTACACTATACTTTCCCACCATTTCATCTACTTTGTCTACTCCTATAGAATTATTGTAACATCATATGATCTCTGGAATCTTCTTCTCCCCGGAATCACTATCAATTTCATTACTAAAATGCATTGAAGAAAGCAAAAAACTTGTTTGTTCTTTTTTGGGACGTACGAAACTAGTCATGGCTTTTTGAAATCCAAAAACACTACTGTTAATTTCTCTCTGCCGTGAATTCACAAATTATGGCAGTATCTCACGTTTGTTTGATTTGAAAGTTCCAAAAATTGTTAGTTTTCTCTCCAATAA
>BLKR01016699.1:0-21876 GCA_011170035.1 Teleogryllus occipitalis | reverse complement strand
TGGGCGTGGCAGGGCCCGGCGCGGCGTGGCGCGGCGCGGCGCGGGCACATTAGGTATTCCGCGAGCGCTATTCCAAAAGACGCCATGCATGATGCACGGGCGACGTGCGTGTTTGAGGCCGCGACAGCGTCCCGCGTGTCTGCACATGGCGCGTGTGTTTTCATTACGAATCCCCTCGACGGCAGCGCGCGTACGTTCGCCGGACAATGGCAGGACTCGACATTCGGGGAAGAATGGAGCGCGCGGAGGCGGGGGGAAGTGCGGAGGAGCTCGACAGTGCTGACGCAAGCACGTGTTACGGCACGTACTGTGGCGGAGGAATGGGGAAAGGGAAACGGTGGATATGACGAAGTCAGTACCGTCGATGGCAACAATGATGCCCCTAACATGTGGGAAGAGCGTCATTAAGACAACATTCGCGATTGGTGAACGCAGACGTCAAGACGAAAGTGGGAAACAAGCCGAGGATACGTGTTACGAATCACACAGAAAAGCAGAAGGAAGAAACTGTCACTAAAAGGTACCAAAAGAAGAGGGGATGGTAAATACAACAGAGGACGCGAAGGAATGATGAGAGGGGGAGAGGCAGAAAAGGAAGGAGAAATTGGCGGCAACGGTTGGCGTTGCGGAATGCGCGGGCACCGACTCAGCGGTGAAGTCCGCTTCATGGCACGAGTCACCACACGTCTGGGGGAAGGGGGGGGGGGCGGTCCAACTTCGTTAGCGGCCACACAATGAGAGCGCCTTGTTTGACGCGGCACCGGGCCGAGCAGAGCCGAGCCGCGCTGCGCTGCGAGCACCGACTGCCTTGCGCGCTCCATTATGCAGGACGATCTTGCCGCGGGGAGAGCACGCGCCCGTGCGTGGCCCCCGAGGACGCCGCGTGCCCGCGCGCCAGTCGCCCCGAACGCCGCCCGCCGCGTCGGCGGCGAACCTTGCATTGAGCACACGTGCAACTCTGCTCTTCCTGTTTGCTGACCGCGATACCAAGTGCTCGGGAATTCATGAAAACACACGTATGAGATGAAAGGACAATGAGCCTACCCTGGCCGTCTCATGATGATAGGGAGGTAACTTACGGTCTTTTAAGCAAACACCAACGTAAGCCTGTGTTAGACCTGCTGGAATCCTCGCGGTAACAGTAAGCAGTATTCGACTGGTTAACATGTATAAGAGAGTCGTTTTTCTCATCATTACACGCAGTCTTTAGGTCTGAGACTTTCTAAATGCATTCACAATATAGTACTATATTGTTATTGTTCATTAATTTCGAAGCTTCATAATGAAAAATCCAAGTAAACTTCATATTATAGCAAGACGATTCATTCACGCAGAACACTAGGGATAGAGGCCCAACTCAGCAGCAGTTCTGCCTTCGCAAATTGATATTACTCCAGAAGGAATATTTTCTTACAAATTCTTGCCACGAAAGCTCGCTACTACCTGTATTCATAATTCATCTTGATATGAACATGCGTTAGGACAGAAATCCCATAGCTCAAGAAACCGTGCACAGATTGCACTTCTCCTCATGCCACTTCACACCATTTTTAACTGCTTAGCAGTTAAAAGCCATAAGCCTGCTGCCTAAAAGTGGGGTCTCATTAGTTTCCATTAATTTCACGATTAATGCTAATTACGTAAAAACACACACAATTTCAAAGACAAAGTTGTATACTTTTGAACTGTATGGAGTTTCCTCATTCTAAGGCCTTTCGCGGACGCGTTCTGAACACCTTTCAACTACATTTTACATCAGTATTATAGCATTTGGCAATTCGACAACTATGTCCTTTTACCTTAGAGTACAAAGCACAAAGAGCAATCTCCAAATGTTTATATGAGCGGTGGAGAGAAGCACGATTTTCCTGACCACGGACTGACTCCATCCCCTCCTCCTACCGCTGGTAGCCTCCACTGCTGCCCCGGCCGCCTTCGCGAAAGCAAGCCATCTTTCATATTCCATCTTCAAGAACGCCGCGCCGGTCCGTTTGCAGAGCTGACGCAGCCCTAGTCGCTCCCTTTCTCGGAAGATACTTAACGTTATTGAGAGTTGCTTACAGCGATCCTCGCCTCCTTTTTACATTCTATTTAAAAAAATTCTTCGTTTCAAGCGGTAAAAAAATTAGTGTTTGTTTTGCGGAACTCTTCCCGCTGCTGTTTGACTTTTTGCTGCTCCTCTCCCGGCCCGTAATTCATCATATTACTACGAATCAAATCGTTTATATAATGTAGTAGGCTTCAACCGCCGCGAGAGGGCATTGGAAAATGGAGGCGAGATGGGGAAGCAGAGAAGAGAGAGCACGGGAAGGAACTTGTGAGACGAGGAAAGGAGAGAAATTGGCAGAAACTGTGCAGAACAAAGGGAAATACTGAAGGGAGCTCTGGTGAAAACCAAAGAAGGACGGAACGGGGTTGAAGTATGCGGCGGAGAAAAAGCGATGAAGAGGGAAAGGACGGAAGATATCAGAAGAATGAAGAAAACGGGGTTTAGAGGAGGGTAAGACCGACAACAGCAAAGAACGCAAGAGGAGAAAATGAGGAAAAGGCACGCTAAGGAGAAGAGCTACAGGAAACAGCAAGGAGACGGAGAGCGCGGGGAAGGTCAGGGCGCCGCGGAGGGCGCAGGGGCGACCGGTCAGGGGAAGGAAAGAGGCGGAACACGACCCACTTCCCCGGGCCAGCAACCCCGGCCACCTCCCGCGTCCCCGCCGCCCACACCAGCGCTCTGCGGGCGCGCACGGCGGCACGCGGCGGCAGCCTCCGCTCCCCCGGCCGCCCCGCCCGCTAAGCACACACGCGGGGAAGGGAAGAGAAGAGAGGCCGACCCGGCAGCAGCGACGTTTACTTTCTGCTTCATTTAATTAAAACCTACCATCTTTGAGTTCCATAAAAATGTATCTCGGCGCATCACCGCCGCAACGATCGTGATGAGAGAGCGGAGCCCCCACCCCCACCCTCCGCACCCCCCGCGACGGCGCGCCGAGGCAGCGCCGCTCCGCACACAGGGAGCACGTCTTCATAATACGAAACGAAATTAAATAACTATCCTTTTACGTGTACACTGGCGCGTTCAAATAGATTTGATGTTATTACGCGGTTCAAAAATGCCTAAAAGGGTGCATTTCTAATTCAAAAATGCATCGTTTTAATTAAATGCGTCCGGGTCAAAGCAAATTTGACTTCCAGTTGTAATAATTAACTATTCTATGTGAGGCCGCGGCCGAGGCGAAGGGTCACGAATAATCCACAAAGCGCTCGCGCGCCCGGGCGGCGCATCGGCCGCCGCTGCGGCTGCGGGGGCGGCGCGGGCGGCTGCCCGCTCGCTCGCCTCGCCTCGCCTCGCCTCGCCGGCTGCCTGGCTGGGCTGGATGGCACTTGGCGCCGCGTTTGTCGGCCGGCGTTTGGCGCCGGAGATAAGCGCATTGCTTCGACGGCACCGCTCACCCGGCCAGCTTTTCCAGAAAAAAAATGGCCAAGTCCAGTAGCGTAACGTTCGGGCCCAAGGCCCGCTAAACGGGCGGGACCAAGTAAAAGAGGGCAAATTTTTAGGGGATATTTTTATTATTTAAGGTACTGTTTAGGTTAAGATTATTTTAGGTCAGGTATTAAGGTTACTATACACATTTATAAAGGGCACTCGGATAAAAGGTCTGCGGACGGGCCCGCACTCATTTTGATACGCTTCTAGCGAAGTTGGAATTCATGAGCGATCTGAAGTAATTGGTATATAATATGCTAAGAAAGTGTATACTAATTGATAAGAAAACATCGACAAAAATAACTCAACTGTGCCACTGCTGCTAAGGAGTTACCCTCGCGCCCTGCATCAAATTGATGACGAAAAAAGTTCATATGTAGAAGGACGGAGCGGGTGCACACTGAACTCGCTTCGAAATTTCCTCTGCAATACACTTTTACCATCGAACGTAACTCAAAAACGATGCATCCTAGCCCCTTAAAACAGAATGTTCGTGTCCCTTCAGAGACACGAATTACGTTCCTTAAACAAAATTCTACACTAATAGACTGTTTTCTTATTATATTTTTGAAGATTTATCTATTCTGGTTTTCCCAGTTAGTAGCATGGGTGCTCAAGCTATTGTTGTTCTATTACCGATATTTCAATTTGTCCCAAAGGCATTGCTTCCACATGACTTTCGCAAAAACCGATACATACACCCTTGTTTGTGAAAAATATTGCTGATAGTTAATTTCTTGCTTGGTTAACTAGATGGACACATACAAATATTCCGTACTTTGTAAATCATTGTTTTCAAAGTGAATTTGCACTGATACTATAATCCAACTTGCTAAATATGGTTTAACAAGCAAAAAATTAGACCCATGTAAGTAAAGAGCACAGAATAGCCAATACTAATTTAATGTCAAAAGATTCTGTTTTGGATTACGGTCTACGAAATATAACGAGAGGGAGGGGGCGAATGTCGGGTTGTAAGGGCTTTCATTATATATAAGCCGAATAACTCTAGAAAAGATAGCAATTAATAATTCTCAGAGATAAGTCTAAAAATTACTTATTGCTATATTTTGATAGGCTGCATTTGATAGGATGCTCATGTTCGCGATAATTCTTTTCAGCCAGCAGTCGACTGTTTCACTGAATACCTGACCTGAACTTGTAAGTGAACGATCGTACACAACTATCACTACTACAATTTATTCAGAAAACCAGACTGACATGCTCATCACACTCATCTAGAATCGCCCATATAAACGAAAAACCTCTCTCTGCAAGAGAAAAACAGAACATACGGAAAAAGACCATAAATATATGATTTTCAGTAAAATTTACAGACTATAACCGAATAAACTATGAAATCTTATATATTTGTAGCTTTATTTTCATGAGCTCTATCGCCTCGTTTCATGAATTTGACATGATGAAAAGATTTCAATTCGCGTTGAGAAAAGGAACATTTGGGAATGACTCCTGCACATCAAAAACAAAGATCTGCACGAGATGCTACATCAACTACTCTTTTTTGGCCACTATTGGATGAAGCGACACGGTGCCTCCGCATTCTTCGCACCTACATTGAGAGAGCCTACAACGCGGGCAGTTGGTTCGGAGCGCCAGCGCGGTTACCTGCAGTCGCCTTCGGCTGCTCGCCCGCTGCGGTCGGTCCGCAGAGCGCTCTTCTGTCTCCTCTCGAGTAAATGTAATGAAATAATGAACAACAAATGTCTTTATGTTTAATTTATTTAGCACTGTGTTTGCCCGCCGCCCGTTCCGAAAAATTCTGCTTCGCCCACATACACACGTCGTTTTAACGTAATTAGAAGCAGCGGCAACGGCGGCGGTGGCGGCGGTGGCGGACGCCGCGACTCGGCAGCAGACGCGCGTCGTGAACGCGGGAAGTAATAAGGCGCGCTTTAATCCTCGCCGAGCGAACGCGCGCGTGCATACACAAGGCGAATTAAAATTACACAAAATGTGAGAACGCATGGCATTAAAAAGGGATAGCTTTTGGGGAAAATGGTGGTTCTGGTTGGAATACCATTTTTTCTTCCCCTTCCCTTTCTCGAAAAAAAATTACGTTAATTAACCCAAGCGTCACGCCTTCGCGCAGACACCGTCCGCGGAAACGCCGCTCGCGATTCCCCACGAATGACACTGGAACGCACTGGCCCCGCCACACACGCGTCGCTCTCGGAATAACCCCTCACACCTGCACCTGCCTAGTGCGTTCTGCGCACACCTCATGACAACGCCAGTCATCTACCTGCAGGTGCGCTAACGGATCGGTCGATATTAGTCGTAATTACGCATTTCTAGCCTGTTTTCACGCAGGACCACATAATGAATCTTCGCGAACTGTTGGGTCGCATTACATCTACTATTCTGACAGCATTTTAGAGTATAATAAGAAACAGAGAAATCCCTTAGGGTCAAATTCATAGTGGACACGTGAAAATAAGAGATCCTTAACGGATCATTTCGTACTTTCAAATTGCTCTTCGTATGAAATGAATGGGTAATAAGTGACGTGAGTCATACAAGAAAGGTCGCCCACTCTTGTAAGTGTTCCTCGTTTGAACTCCTTTACAGGTTTAGGTGATATCAGAAGAATGTATCAGAAGTATTTGCATTCCAGTGGATGTGTAATATTACGATATCGAAAGAGCAGAAGACAAATTGGATACTCTGCACAAAAAAAATCATTGAGAGTGTACGCTCCGCAGCCACACAGCCACAAAGAGCTGACGCTAATGAGACCTCACGTTTCAGATGGTTTAAGAAAGCATAAGGATGTGCCTCATGCAGCATAAGGATGTGCCCTTGAGAGCTACGCTGTTATTTCTGATCAGTTGAAAGTACGAAACCGTTAAGGGCAATCGCAGATATTTCGTATAGGTTATCGGTTAAAATTCATTGGACTGTAATATATGACGTAAAAATTGAACAATAAGCAATCGCGACTATAATCCTTACGTACGATAACATTTTTTCTGCCGTCAATCACGTCCTCACTTGCTGGTGTCAACCTTCGCCACCGACTCCATTTATACTAGTTGCTGATTATTTCAGTGGAAGAGAACTAGAACGCCAAGTTACTTTGTATGTGATAACGTTCCAGCGGTTAAACTGCACAAAACAAACACGTAAATACAATTAACACCCCAGCTAGCCTCTGATGTCTTGGATTCATTTGAAAGTTTTTCTTTCCTTCCATGTTTGAAGAAGTGCAATAAAACGCCGTAAGGCACAAGCTTGGCAACTGTAACAAAACATTAACAGCTATCGGACTTGCCACAATTGTCGCTCATCGCTTTAACACTGACCTGTCAACCACAGCCTTGTTATATTGCGAAACACTTTTTCAACTGTTAATTTGCGTTAGCAAATTCCCATAACGTTTATTGAAAAACTGCTTTTAGCTCATTTTTAATTCTCCGTTCGTAAACCATATCCAAGAAATACAGATTTCTCTGTGACTTATTTTTAGAACTTCGTTATTGCTTAAGGCTTCCCTTATTCTTTAAATTCGGACTATGAATTCGGCCCTTGGCCTCTTTAAAATTGCTTATTCCTTAATTATTTTTTTCTTTCAATGGAATTCGTAAGCTTCATCTCTGAAAACAAAATAATTTTATAACGTAACACTCGCAGATACTCAGAGCACACTTAATCTGATTACCTGATATAATTATTCACGATATAAATGTTTACTCTTTTAAATTTAGTACAGCAAGTTTTAATTTATTATAGTGATTACTTATTACGATTAACTCCATATCCTTATTATTCGGTATTTTATCATCAAGAATTAATTTTCGACGTGAAAAGACCAGTCTCAACAAACAAATAATCTTACGATCGTATCTACAATACCTCCTTAACAGTAAACCTAAAGTGTCTCGATTACCCCGAAAATCGTAATTACACAATTCCAAATACAGAAATCCCTCTCAATTACCGGTCTCCAGCCAAGAGCCGTCCTCCTCTACGCCATGCCTCCCGTATGAGTATCACGCGAGGAATAACAATTTCGTTAGAGAAAAGGCTGCAATTACCGCGATAACACCGGGCTTTTTCTTGCCTTGGCCGACCCGAATCGGGTCAAATAGAAGAATTTCATTTCGTTTCTTCAATTTTATTGTTTGAAGTAGTAACAAAAAAAGTCCCACAAATATTTGCGGCGCGGCGAGACGGTGGCAGCGGCGGCCAGTGCGAGAGTCTGCCGGGCCACGGGGGCGGACTCGGCGGCGGTGGCGCCGCCCCCGAGCCAATGGGCTCGCGACGGCGGCTGCGCGCGCACCCCGAGCGCCGCCCCCAGCACGCCGCCCCGCCCCCGCCGCCCGCGTCGCCCGCGCGCCGCCACCGACGTGGCCGCGCCGTGGCCGCCAGTCGCCAGCGGAATTCACGCCGCGCCGCGCACCATAGCGCAGCGCAGCACCACCCGCGCAGCCACACAGCCTGGCCCTCGCGGCCCCCGCCACTCGCTTCCGCTCCGCTCCGTCCCGTTCCGTTCCGTTCTGTTCGGTTCCGTTCCGCTCCTCCGCCGCCCAGCGGGCGCGCGGCCTCGCGTCGCGACGCGCCCCGGCCTGCCGCCAGCGCCGGACGCGCTGCCATCTGCCTCGTGCCTCACGCACTCCTCCAAGAGCTGCTAGCACGACCGTAGTCTAGGATCCCTCGAAGGCCGATTGGTATACGCCGCTAGTAAAAACCCTGCGAACGTTTACATAAAACATCGGAGTTGACGCTTTTGTTAGAAGTCAGATCTCGGAGAAGATCGGTGAAATGATGTTTGAATCGTTTCTGTGATGTGTTAAGAGTGTTTATGATACGTCTGCTGCGACAGGAATTTCGCCGTTGACCTCCGGCAGAAGCTTCGCCGTTCTTGCGACAGGTGTGCCAGCGTGCCGCCGCCGTTCTGCAGAAGAACCCGAATGTGAATCGGAGAGGAGAATCACCATGTATTCCCTGTACCGGGCATGGCTCATGCGCGACGCCGTGGCGGCGGCCACGCTCGCCTCGCCGCCTGACGTCGTGGTGAACGTGGGTGGCGGGGGCGGTGGCGCGGGCGGGGGCGCGGGAGCGGGCGCGGGCGGCGGCGGAGCGCCCGGCGCCAACGGCTCCTCGAGGCAGTTCGCCGCCCACCGCGCCGTCCTGGCCACGCACAGCGGCTACCTCAAGGCGCTGCTGGCGGCCGCGGCGAGCGGTGGCGCCGGCGCCAGCGGGGCCGCGGGCGCCGGCGGCGCCATCTCCGTGCCAAACGTCAGCCCCGAGGCCTTCGCGCCGCTGCTCTCCTTCATGTACACCGGCTACCTGGACGTGACGCACGAGAACATCTACGGGGTGCTGCTAGCCACGCACCTCTTGCACATGCCGCGCGCGCTCGACCTGTGCCGCGCCTTCCTTCTACAGCACCAACATCAGCCCCCACCACCGCCCCCGCCACCCCCGCCGCCGCCGCGCTCCTCGTCTTCTGCCCTGCCCGCGCTCGTCAAGCCCATTCCCAGCCGCAAGATGCTGCCCATGCTCCTGGGGCTAGGCGGGCTGCCACCGCCGCCGCCCCCGGGCCCCTTCTGGCCCCCGCCAGCGCCCCCTTACCAGGCGCTGCCCGTGGGGCCACCCGCGCCGCCCGTGCCGCCCCCGCACCCGCTGCTGCTGCCCGGCGCCACCGCCGGTGACCCGTCGTCGCCCTTCCGGTGCCTGCTGCCCGCCGCTGCGGACGAGTCCCCGCACGAGGAGGCCGCCCGCCCACGCGCCGCCGCCGCGTCGCCCGGCGCGCGCCGCTCGCAGTCGCCACTGGCCGGCCCCTCCACGTCTGCGGCGGCGGTGCGGCGCCTGGCGGGGCCACATGGCGCGGGCTCCCTGCCCACGCGCTCGCCCTCGCCACCGTCCAGCGTGTCCCCGTGCCTCTCGGGCACCTCCTTCTCGTCCGACGACCGCCACGTGGTGTCCTCATCGCCCCCGCCCGCGCCCCCGTCCGCCCCCGCGCCGAAGACCAAGCGCCCGCCAGGTGCCAGCGTCAACAAGGCGGGGAGCGGCGGCCGGAAGACGTCCTTCCACAACGGCCAAGACGACGCTGGCGGCGCCGCCTCCGCATCCAAGGTGATCATCGACGTGGCGTGCTGCGACGGCCCCGTGCGCTTCCACAGAGTGCTCAACGACAACTACGGCCTCACGCTCGACGACATCCTGGCGGCCAGCGAAGCCAGCGAGGCGACGGACGGGCGACAAGCGGCCGCGCCCAACGCCCCCGACGAGCGCGCCGCCGACGTTCCCCCCGCCCCTGCCCCCGACGCCCCGCCCGCCCAGCTTCCCCATGCCGCCCACGCCGACCCCGCCCCCGCCGGCGACAAGGCTGCGGCGCGCGACAAGACGGCGGGCACAGACGCCGTCTACACCTGCCTCTACTGCAACCACACCTTCAAGAGCCATTACTGCTACCAGAAGCACGCGCGGCGACACATCAACCCCGTCACCCTCGACCTGGCGCGCCTCGCTGACAAGTTGGGCGTGGCCGCCAAAACGGCCGCGGCTTCAAAGCCCGTGGACAAGGACGCGACGAAAGGCCCCGACAAGAGCGGAGGTGTCCCGGCCGGCGACAAGGGAGCAGGCGTCCGCCGGGAAGTGCGCCTCCTCGACATGAACGTCCAGTACTACCCGTGCAAGACGTGCGGCTCCAAGTTCCCCAGCTACTACTTCGTACACAAGCACCGCAAAATGTGCCACGCCAACGAGGACTCCTCCGCGGAGTCTGTGGTCGTCAGCAGCAACGACGACTCGTCGCACCACTCGCAAGCGACGGCAGCGGCCGCCGCCGCCGCCGCCGTCGCCTCCGGCTGACACGAGAGCGGCGCGGGGGTGGCGGCGGGGGTAAGTGCCATGGCAGGGATAGTGGGGAGCGAGGGGGCCGAGTGCGCCGCCCTTACGCCCTGAGCCCCGCCCCACCCCTCGCTTCGCCTCGCCCCGCCCGCCCCGCACCGGGACTCACCGATGTAGGAGTGATATCGGTTTGTGACTGCGAAGAGCAATCAAAAGGACTCACGCCTTCCCTCGCTCCAACGGTGGATGCGTTGCCTGTTGACGATGATCTATAGAACCCCTCATGAACTTGACAGCGTTTTGAAGAATCACTCACTTGCACATGGAATACCCATAGTTCCTTCCTAGTTTTCTATTTCTGATAAGTTTTAAAAATATCTGTACAATTCCAATAAGAAACTCGAGACAATGTATTAAAACGTATACTAGTAGTAAATAAATTACCAAATTGTTTATTGTGAATTTCCCATACGTTATTTAACAAGCCTCTAATCCTTCCTATTCATTTTCTTCCCTTGGGACTATCTCGGCCTCAGCAGAGCCTTGAAGATTATTAAAGATTGCAATCCCTACAACCGATAAAGTACTTTTAGGTTAATTGACTAAAATAAGTATCTACACGGCACAATTTTAAGCACGAACATATTTTCAAATGTATCATTTAAAGATTCATTTTTCGAAATCAGATTTCTGATAACGATTACGGACACGTTACTACGGCGCTTACCTACGACTTCGTTCCAAACTAATCTATACTAAAGTTGCAGGGATAGCGTACACAGGAAGAGCAGAAAAAACTAGGGAAAGAGAAGCAATCAATTCACAAATTAAAGACAAGAGATAGACACGGATTTCATTCCAAAAGAAGTACTGTCGCTCCCTGAAAAAAAAATGATAGAAAACCAAAACCTCTCGCTACCTCTGATCTTCGGCCTACCTTGTGCATTAACCATCTCCTCGTCGCTCGTTTCCACTTCCTCTTTCTTCTTGTCTTTTCTTCTTTCTTTCTTTTTGCTCTCAAACTTCATTTCACTGCAACGAAAAACACTAAGGTAAGGATATATTACATAATTAGAATGTTTCTATAAATAAAAACCTATATTTCCAAACAATTTTTCAAATACGCTGTCAAATAACGAATTCATACCCCCACATTCTCTGAAAAGGAGCTTACAAAATGTTTCTACCTAGTTATAATATCTCTCCTACAAATTTCAACAACCTTATGAAGACAAATACTAGGAAAGAAAAACGATACTTCATTCCGAAAAAAAATTCTATTCAAGAAAACAAAATATTGACGAATTTTTAAACCACCTTAGCCACAAGCAATTGAAACAAACACAGTATTCAAGTAAAACTAAAAATAATATGTTCAGAACATATGTACTGTTTCAAATTAACAGCAACAGAGAAGCAAAAAATTCATCACAGGAAGAATTTTTTGGTACCGATCGGAAGATTGATGCCCAAAAGGTATGCCGACTACAGGTAGTATTTGTTGCTTTATGTGGCACAGTCAGCATTTGGTCGTGAGAGGGCAGGGTAATTAGATTGTACACAAACACAACTACACACGCACGCCTGGCGCCACAACGCAAATACACCCTATGCTCACTTACGGTTGCGGCTTACACACAATAGAGATTCACCTACAGCTCGGCACTACACTATTCGAAAGATTACGAACCCACACACTACCACCAGAAACGCGATATTTGCCAGATTTTCGCAACACGATTATTTGAAAAGGAATTTGGAAATAAATGTATCAAATTAATTATCCCCGTGAAAGTCACCTTCGCGCTTTTATTTTTATATTGAAATCTTAATTTTTACTCGCATGATCTTTACCGGGATGTAAAAAGAAAATATCAGTAATGCATCATCATTTACCAATGTGATGAAATTATCACAAAATTGTGTTAATATTTAAACTTTATAGCGGTATCCCGTCTAAATATGTTCATTATAATTACATTTACCACCACAAACAATTCTCCAGAACCTTAATGTAATTAAAAAAGCATACTGCAGGGCAGCAGACACATTTTATTAATAACCAACTACCTCTGCTGGTCTCCCATGTACTCCCTTCCACCATCAAATATTAATTTCAATTGATCTGTATTGGAAATATTTCTGTGTTTTTTTAATAGCATACATAATTTTAATACATGTCTCTGTATCTGTGTATGTTTGAACTGCAGTATGTAAATCAGTCAATATTGGATGGCGTATTGGCTCTACCTTATGTCAACACATTCAGAGCCTACCCCTCCTCTCTCACAGGCTAGGGCCAATACAGTTCCATGAAAGTTAAGCCGTACTAGTAATTATTAAATTGAAAATCTATGGCAAATATGTCTACTCTATAATTAATTGGTCAAGCTCCAACTGTACCTACCACTGCTTCCCTCTGAGTGCGGGTCCTGTGTTTATCCCCCTGGCTCGTACTGTCCTGAGAATTAATTACCGCGCCAATAAAAACTCACGAGAGATTTATAAAACTAAGTGCACGTATGTTTAAAATTAAATCCCAAATGATCTTTAATGACGAAGAGAAAAATTAACTTTTACAAACACATACTTTCGTTCAACAAATAAACAATTATACAAATATAGAAGGTGTTGTGACCACTGGGAAATGCATGACCTGAGTTACAAATAATTTCGCGCTAATAATCCCAACTTGCAGCGAAAAAAATACTTATTACGCGAACTACATGGTTTGAAAACACGTACACCAGTACATGAACAGTTTTGTGAATGCATAGGCTTCCGCAACTGGAGTCAGTATTTACTTCACTATCCGGGAGACCCCGCACCCTAAGCACAGGTGTCAACGTTTCGGCCGTTTCCCCAGGGCGAAATGCATGATCGCATTGCCTGCCGACTGCGTAGCATTTCGCCCTGAGGAAGGTCGGAGCATAACTGCCGAAACGTTGGCATACGTGCATAGGACGCCGCGTCTACCGGACAACCAAGTAGATATTAACAGTTTTGTGTGTAGTATCTTAAGGGCAGAATGGAAGTATCGGGATGGATGTCTCTATTGTTTTCTCATAGCGGTACAAAAAAATTAAATTAAAAACAAAATATGGAAGAGGAAAATGATTTAACGCATACAATTAAGAGGCATTCGCAATAAAACACTCTTAAAATGTACATAATCATTCAATGTTTTATAATTTATTTTTACTCTAAACTTCTCTTCACTCTCACAAGTCCACCTTGAACTTATTGATGGGGCATGAAAAAATATAAAGTTAATCTTTAAATGAAGGTTCCCTAAAAGAGCAATATAAAACAAATTAAAGTTGTATACACTAATAAGAAATTCGAAATTCAAGAAAGCACTAAAAAAATATCACGATTTATTAATGTTATCTTTTCTTTCTGTTTGCTGTTATTAATTCTAAAAGTAATTTCCATAAGGGGCCGTCTTTGCGCAATTTGCATTTCAATTGGTTTAAGTGATCTTTCTCAGCAAGCTCTTGAGTCAACACCACTAGCCCTGGCACACAAGACGGATTCTGCTGACTGCATAGCAATGCAATCAAACAAGTGACTCCAGCACATTCATGCAAAATGGATTGCTCTCCCCCAAAGATTAAATTCTTAAGAGGTTCTAAATATTGTTTATATACAAAAATTCATTATCCAGTTTTTATTTTTTTCAATAAAGCGCATCCACATGTACCACGAATGAAAGAACAAAACAGTACTGCTAACAAAACAATAATTCTACTTGTCAGATCCAAATGGTTCGTTAATGTAAGGACGAGGTTTCTCTCCAATAAAAAAAATATAATCAAAAATATTTATTCTTAAGTACTGGCAATGATTGCATTCTTATCTCTGCTCCGAAATTTTCACTCCTGCGGACCAATGCTGATATAGAATATGAGCTCCTGAGGGGGGTCTTAGCTAAAGCATTTTTGTAGTTTTCTCGACATGCTTGAACTACAGTACTAAATTCGTTATGTGAAACTCAATGGACAATTAGCTTATATAGTATTTCTGAATAGATATCTTACTCAAAAATGATTTTTAATTTGTTCTATTTGCTATTAATTTATTTCCAAATCACGATTTTGTTCCAGTAGTGGGTGCTTGAAAACTGCAATATGTTCGTAAATACCAGAATCGGTAACGGCAAATCGATATTCTACCCTCTGAACGTGTTTAAGACAAAAAATCCAAAAGTTTCGGCTTTTGCTATATTATTGCAAAGCCAAAGGTAATAAGATGTTTCCTGCTCATTCTTTATATAGAAAATGAAGAAACATAAAAATTATCTTCCTTCTAATCGCCATCAACTGATCGAATCTTACTATTAACAACTTTTTGCACAAATTTTAGGGACTTTCGGGTCATTTTACTTAAAAAGGAGAACAAAATAAAGATCAAATAAAGATTAAGCAAAATTAAATAAAGATAAAATATGGGAAAATCTATCCATAAACAACTCGCAAATCGATTTCAACTTGAAAACGCAGTTAATTTAGCTCGAACAATGATCTTATATTACAAAATTTCCAGGAATTAACAAAACAATCAAGATATTAGAAAGATATTTACATTTACCCCGAATAATTAGTTAATATATTTGCAAAAGTTTTGATATTTTTACGTCAACTTTATTATTGTTAAAATGATGTAAGTTATTAATAGAATGTACTTTGCTCTCTGCAGGATCAACACATAACAAAGGCATATCAAATAAAACACCCCTTTTCAGGTTCCCCCCCCCCCGAACATTGAGACTTGAACATAGATATGTTTGCATATATATTTATTCGCATAATCATAGAAAACTAGTAGTGATACAACAGAACACACTTTCTCGCACTATTTGTAACTTTTAGAATTTTCGAAAATTAGGAGAGTTGAACAAAAATGAGATCTGTGTCATTATTTTAAGCGTAATTTGTTTTATTCGAGAAAAAATTAAGAAGTAATTTTCAGCCTTATTTACAAAATATCTTTTTATATTGTCTTCAAGCAAAAAATATGTGAAAACTACTCGTATTTTCGAAAAAAGTGTTCAGAAAAAGTGTTCAGGACATTATTTAATGATCATTTTTTAGACGATATTCCATTAACGAAAAAGACCTATTGTTAACACTGCACATACACATACATGACAGTTTTGGGCTGTCAGTCTTAGATCTGACCAGTGTCTTTATGAAGCAACGCACACTGGCCCTAACTTACTAAAACCTGGACAAAATATGAACGTTTGACTTGATTTGCTTGAAAATTGGTTTTTTGAAAGTAGTTTCTATGTTCTTAATCAGCAACTTCTTGAGCCATTGCATACAAATTTCCAATAAATCCAGCCAAATCTTCCTACTTTGGCCATATTTTACGCAGTTGGAACCAGTATGCGTCCCTTCATACAGACGCTGGGCAGATCTAGCGACGACCACGCAAAACTGTTACGCTTCGCCTCTTTGAAAAGTTTCATTCTCAGAAAATTCCATCTTCAACAAATTAGTTGGTAGGAGTTAAAATATTCAATTTTTGTAATTTTCAAAAATTCAAAGGTTTTAGAGAAAACGGGACCTCGCATTTTTATAAGTGTACTCATTTCGAATAAAAACTTCAAAGTAACCTTTTGGAGTTTTTTTAGAAAATCTGGAAAATGTCGTGTCGCTTCAAGAAAAGAAACCCAAAAAATAAAAATATCTACATCAAATTCAAAGGACCGCGACCGATAAGGACCGATATCGATAAGGGAATATCAACTGTGATGCAAATCCTGTGTACGGTTTAGGTGCTAGTCTTGTTCACAGACGACCAGACGATTCCGAAAACTCGGTACCAAAGGACTACAAAACTTGGATTTCGACCACACTACTTATTCGAGGAAGTAATTTACCACACAAAGGAGCAAGAAAAAATAACTTTTTCTGTTCACGAATCGAGTTTTGTCAAAATACGGTCGTTTTCGGTGGTGCATTATAATACTTTGCCCATTCTATGTAAGTACACAAGAAAGTAAGTGAAATTCCCCTTTCTACAACACGAAATTTAACATACGCATTCGCAATCGGAACACTATTCCCCCATTGCTATAGCATTCAGTTTTCTTAATTTTTAAGAAATGGACATTTATCCACTACGCACCGAAATATGTACAAATGCATACATCTGTTGCAGTACGAGATTCAATCAAATGGAAACTTAAATAGTTAACAAACAGAACCGGAAAAATTATGTTATTAAAGAAGCAGTTTACACATTTCAACAATATCTTTGAAACAACTAAACCTAATGTTTTTATATCGTGGATCGGAATGGACCCTGATTGGGAAAACATTCTTCACAAGCGGAAAAATATACAGGCGAGTCATTTCAGGTTGTACAAAAACAGCGTGTTCCTCATTATACTAGCAATAAATAATTCCTTTGTTTTGGCCTCAGAAATATAGATTTCGCAGCTTGTATGTCTCTGGAACTTCGTGCGAGTTTCCAACACTCGAAGCGCTGTAGAAAAGTCATTAGCGACATTGCGGACAGCGGGTGCACTCCAATTCTGATTTCCTGTTGGCGAGCCAGGATTGGACGGCCTAAATTCTGGCGCGATCGCAGGGCCGCGCTCGATACAATGCTGTCATAATTTGCACTCTAATTCCGTTAATTCATTTTTCTGATTAGACAGTCGGAGACAGACAGGCAGACACCGAAACAGAACGAAACGGACTGAACGAGACAGTCCGGCCGAGATTTCTTTCCCCAGCCGCGATTCGAACTCACGTGAATGGAGTTAACTCGCCAAGCGCTTTACCGCTACACCTCTCAGTCGCTCGGCCGTACTCACTTTTGACGACGCTCAAAAACAATTCCAACGGGTCTCTCCCATTATTTCTAACACGCAATTTTCGAAAATTCACAAAATTCAACGAAAATTAGACCTGTGCTATTTTTTTAAGTATTCTTAGCTCGATCTGTGAAAAAAAATTAAAGAAAACATTAGAACCGTTAAAAAGAAATTATTTTCATACTACATACATAGTATTGAGAAGGTTCTGTAATGCTGCAGCGGAAAACGGCAATTCTTCAGTAGAAAAATTGGTATTGTAGATACCTGATACCGAAAAAAAGGATAATTCTTGTCTATATGTATTAAATTACTTCCTCTACACGTTGTGTAGTCAGAATCCACGTTCTGTGGGTACTTCATGCTGAAAAATTGTTTTACGACAAAACGTCTCTTTCCATCCGTTTTGAACGCTAGCAGCTAAACCGTAACCAGGATTTTCACCAAAACTGATTTCCCCTGTCTATATCCCGGCCCCTTGAACTTGAAACCCCAATGTTTTACTTTTTGGGTGTATTTTACAAGAAGCCTCAAGAACATTTTCAATTTTGCCTCAAAAATGGTTCCAAATGTTCTTATTAAACTTCGTCTTTGGATACCGTAAAGGACGCTTTGAAACAATGGCGTATGTCTCAGTTACGTCGAAATATATGAATATTCTAATTTGAAATCTTCATTTTTTTCGCCGTTTTCCTACTACCAAAGTAATAAAAATAAAGATTTTTCCTCTGAATAAAATCTGTTCTTCAAAATTAAATCTTTCAAAAATAGCATTAAATTTTTTCAAAATATGAACAGTTTTTCGTGTCATTTTGCGTAAAAAGACCATTTTAAAAACTGTTTTTAAACGGCTACAATTTTTTTCTTTAAACATTTGTTGCGATAGTGCTAAATACATTGAATTATATGACAGCCGCCATTTTGAAGAATTCTTTTGATTTTTCAAACACTACGCAAATGTATTTTTTTAATATATCTACTGTCGTTAATATTTACATTATGGACATTTTCTATACGTTATGAACAAAACTGCTAGGTGGCCTCTTAGTTTCCCGAGAACTCAAAACGTCTCTGTGAAAATAAACTCAAAATTGCCAATGTTGTCAAGAAATGCACAAACGACATTTTCGCATGAACGGCACCAAATGTTTAAATTTAAAATTTACGGCGTACGGGCGGACGTTTCCATTAAATGGATTGTACAATTGTTTATTTGAAATGGGACACTGCACTGAAACCGTTTTACCTTCGTTTACTATTAATTTGTTATTATGTAACCAATTTGAAACATTTGATATAGAACTATTTACTTTTCTTTATTGTGAAGAATATTCTTATCATCGAAGAGAACTGTTCTTCCGTTTCCAATAGACGAGGGTGTTCTTCCTATAGTAGGAAGCGAATAGGGCCTAAAATCACATCCTTCGGAACGCCATGCGCAATCTTTGCAATGCTCCACTGGCAATGAATCAGAAAGATGAGTGAATAACATCGCTTCATTCCAAGACGGTAATTCTACTCTCCGAAATCGGTGTTTAAGTTGTGAACATAACCAACCTAAAGCAATATTCCACACAAAAGTAATTTTGGAACAAGAAAAAAAAGTTGTGATCAACGACGTCAAATGCTTTTGAAAGATCTAAAAATATTACAATAGGTGATTAATTTTGATCCATTGGTGAATCAACATCTTTAAGAAAAGTACATACGGCTGTGTCCGAAGATTTTGATTTTTTAAATCGAAGTTGCAATCCAAAAGCACGTAGAAAAGGCTCCTTAATAGTTTTGAGAAAAGAGAAACTGGCCGATAATTTTGAATTTCATTTTTGTTCCCTTTTTTAAGAGTGGCCTAATCTTCGCGCGTGACAATTTATTGCATCTGCCAGAGCGTACTGTTGACCTTGACATTTCTCCATACCACAGTATAGAAGACAACAAGACACCGTCCGCATATTTAAGAAAAGATGACATGATTGCATGGCTTCAAAGAAAAGGAATGCACTATGAAGACAGTACGCGTAAGGCAGATTTGTACCGATTAATTGCACCTCTCAAACTACTGACAAAGCAGAGAAAGATTGATGAGTTGTTAGCAGCACACAGACATATTGTTGTGCGACTTGCCCCCTACATGAGTGAGATGAACCCAACTGAACTTGCTTAGGCGAAAGTAAAGAGAATATTTAGGGAGCAAAATGTAGCGGGTGATATGTCAGTTACCAAGTTGCAAGAAAACATTGAAACTGGAATGCAAGAAGTCACCGTGCAAGACTGGAAAGGATTTTGCAGCCATTTCGAAAAAATAGAAAATGATTATTGTGAGAAAGATGCTATTTGCCGGTCATCCATTGACGAACTAATTGTTAATCCGGATTCCGACAGTAATTCGTCAGAGAGTGAAGCCTGTGGATCATCAGATTCTAAATAAAGTAAGCTCTAAGCTGAAATAATCATGCATGAAAAATGTCCGTGATCGTGGAATTTTAAAAAAATGTTATTAGCGCGGCTGGTAGTTTTCGGCAGCCGCGATGTCCTCCCCACCATTGCTCCCTTTTTTCTGGGTAAACGCCTACGTCACTTCTGCTCATTGGTGGGAGAACTCAGTCCAGGACAATAGGACGCTTAAAAACGATGCAGGTCTCATGTTCGTTGAAATTCCTGATTTTTTTGAAAATTGAAAAAATTTGAAATTATTTTAGGCGTCTACCTATAATTGCAATTATGAAGATAGCGTTTTTTTTCTTCTTCTTAAAGAAATGTGTTCATCAAAAACAGATCTTCTAATAAGGTCATGTTCAATTTTTAGAAAATGTAAGTATTTTTTGTGTAGGAGTCAAACATGATCGCCCGCTTCGAATTTCCCGCACTTCCTGAACGTAATTTGAAATGTGCTTCGAGGCCGTTGGATGCTACGCAATTTAGAATTTGTATGTCATTTCATATTTCATTGTTCGTTTCTTACATTCGAGCTTTTGTTTGTTACAGATTTACAAATTAACCTTTAAGAAATTATTTAAAACTTATTTGATAATCCATATTATTTGTCCGTGTTGCGAGGAATGTGAGTATTTGCTTTCTCGATGTATTGATGTATTTTCTATCAAGCAATCCGCAAAACCTAATTGAAATTAGCCCAGTTATGTTTTCTCTCTTAAAAATACTATTTAAATGTAATAAGAGAAAAAAAATTGCTAGTCTTCAGATTAGATGATTGATAGATTATCAGATTGGAATGCGGCAATGGCATTCCGCCCCGCATGATGGCAGATGGCAGTTGTAGTTCTATGAATTCCATCTGATTGTTGGGCATGATGTACCAGTGTGAAATGCTGTTAATAATAAATAATAATAAATAATGGCAACCATTCCAGAGGTAAATAAGCTAATAAGCTGGGACGCCAACGACAGGAAAATACTTTCCGACATTTCCTGAAACATCATCGCACTAATATTGCTTGTATCACGGAAATTCATCTTATTCCATGTCAAAGATTCAATATACCGGGTTTCATCTAATCGTATCGTAATGACAGATGTGACATATACTACATACAGTGTTCGGCGGTGTAGCTATATTGACAAGTATTTACTTATATATCGAAGAACATTAACCTATTAGCGTCCAAAATTATTGCAATAATTACATTGCTCTTATTGCATTTACGAGAACATGTGCTTCAAATGATGTCTTATAAAGTTTTCATGGAAACAAACAGAAAACAAGCTCAAAATTCTGCATTTTTAAAACTCTCAATCGTCTTGTTTTCAAAAAAGGCTCCAATTTTTTTCTTCAAACTTTTCGTACGGATAGATCTAATTGCACTGTTTAAGATGACATAAAATTAATTTTGCTGCATACTTTTGTTGTTATATTTCCGTTGAAATCACGAAATCGATTTTCCCCAGCATTACAAAACTTTCTCTAAACTATGTATATACGTACATATACGAGCAACATCCCACCACTGACAATAGGAACGAACCAAGTATACTCAGACGATGATGTCTTCACTAATTGTGGAACACCTTGAAACCTTACCCCGTGACAAAGTACTATTCAACATGTAAATAGAATATTTCGTCGACTACATTTTTCCAACCGCTGCACTACCCGTTAAATTCATTGCTCCATCTGAAAGCCTTTCAAATCGTGATCTGAAAATTAAGAAAGCACCTTGAACTGGCGGCATAAATACCGCCAGCATGAAAATGTTGAACAGGCGGACTATTGCAGCCTTGTCGGCCATCTTTAATACGGCATTAAGGATTCACGATTTCCACCTCAGTGTGGTGAAAAGCTGCAATAATTCCTTTCTGTAAAGCTGGAAATGACCCAAAATATGTTGAAAACTTCAGACCATTAATCTATTGCCAACCCTATTCAAAATATTTGGACGACTAATGCTGACTAGACTTAAATTCCTTATTTCTAGCATCGCTATTCCGTGGATTCAATTCAGGTTCACGGCACCAACTACTGAAGGTAGAGCGCAAGTCTACCTTCTAAAGTAGCATTAAGTAGTTTTCCTGGACATAGGTCAGGCGTTCGACAGAGTTCAGCACACGAGCCGAATATATAAAATGCGACAACTAGGAATCCCGGTGTACTTACAAAAAGTAATGGAAAGTTTTATTCAGTCAGTTATCGTTTATTGCAAAAATCAATAATTCGACCTCTAACCCGCACAGCATTCATGCAGGTGTGCCACAAGGATCGGTATCATCTCCCATTCTTAACATTGTTACT
>BLKR01016698.1:0-21878 GCA_011170035.1 Teleogryllus occipitalis | reverse complement strand
TTCCTTTGAGTGGATTGTCTTTACGGTCTTGCCCCGTTCTGTTGTCAGCTACCATCTATCGCCGCCCAAAGTAGTACATATTTTTGAAATTTTCTCAACTTTTTGGTTTCCAGATGATACAACAAAAATATTAGTGTAAGAATATTAAAGAAGAGTAAAAACTCGTTTTAAATGGAAGTTTTCATTGAAAAGTTTCAAGCTGCTTTTAGAAAAATTGCAATTAAGCATTACTATATATGCAAAATTTGATGCTTTTTTTAACAAGAATCTTTTTAGATTTTAAAAAACTTCATGTACAGTCATTAGAAGCACGTCCACTCACAAATGCAATAATGTAAACAAATCGATGGATATGTACATATTAACGACGACATATTTTAAAAACTTTACATTCGTATAATTTTTGAAAAAAATAAAAGAATACACCAAAATTATCTCTGCGTCATATTAAACACTGCCATTACCACTACTAGTTGAAAAAAATTGAAGAAAATATTTGGAGTAATTTTTGAAAAAAATGGCGCTTAAGCATTTCTGAAAATGGGGAATTTTGAAATCATTATAACAGAAAACTGTTGAGTTTCCGAGAAACTTTATGTGAATTTATTTAAAGCATATGTACAAATAAATATATTAACGTGAGGAAATCGCCTCCAAAGTTAATATTACCGACGGGGGAAAATTATATTTTAGTAATTAAAAACAAACAAACAAGAGAATATAGCAATGTGGCGTTTATGTCATCGTATAGGATTCGTTTGTCACTAACCCTATCAAAAATGTAAAGAAAATTGGAGGCGTTTTTGAGATTTTGTTTTTGTTATTTTTTAAACTTGTACATACATATTGCACACACTGTTGTATGAAATCTATTAAAAATTTCAAAAAAATATACATTACCTTAATGAAAGATCTATTTATGGCGAACATATTTCATTTGAACGAAAAGTCTATGTCGTCAATATCGTAGTTTTAGGAAGACGCCGAATAGATTTCAAGCTATTGTACTTTTCGAAATTTCAGAGTTAATCGTGAAAATCGGACCTTTGCTACCTTCATAAGTGTATTATGCTCTATTCTTTCAAGATAATTAAAGAAAAAATTTGGAGCCATTTTGGAGAAAATTTTGAATATGTCCGGGGGGCGTTATATAAAGTATCCCCAAATTTTAAAAAATGATTTTTAAAAAAGCTTCAACTAGAGCCAGATGGACAGCGGTTTCTTTAATTTTGAAAAATTCTACACATGATTTAGACACTATTAGTGTTCACAGACGTACGGACGGAAGGATGCAAGATCGGACGTTTAAAAAAAAACAACAATTTTTCGGTATCAGAGGATCGTGTATTTCCATTAAAAGTTTCAAATAAATTTTCCATAGCAATTCATAACTTTCTCTATACTACGTGTAGTACTCCGTATATACGTATGTGTACGAGAAAGTATTAATAATACACGTAAAATGTGTTTGTGTCACTTTCGTTAAGAAATGTTCTATACAGTTCTACACAGTTTATAAATAAAATTTGGAGCTTTTTGAGAATATCGTTGTTTCAAAAGTTTTAATTTTGGGAATGTTTCATTCGAAACGTAGCAACACTATGCAGATTTTTAAAAAAATTGAATGTCCACATTTAAAGATATAATTTTCAAGAACAGATTTATTCGGAGGAACAAAATACTGAAGATTTTGCACAATCTGTAATACTGAAGTTGTAGAAAAACGTCGAAAAAATGTTTGGAATTACCGAAAATTTGTTTCCACGAAACTGTGACTTTCGCGGTTTTTGTAAGCGTCAATTACGCTCTCAGAGGGCAAAGTTCAATCAAAAAATTTAGAGAAACGTTAAAAAATATTAGAAAGACCTTGAGGCTTCATGTGAAGAACTCCCAAAAATTGAAACAATGGTATCCAATTCAAGATGCCGTGACCTCAGACAGATCGATCACGAAAAATTATGTTGAACATCCTGCTTACGATATAGCCGCTAGCGTTGTTCACAGACAGGCGAGAAACAGACACACCGACGAACAGATGATGTGTGGGAACAAGAATAATCCGGTGGCCGTGCGAGCATTAAGGCAAAGCGAATTCTGCAGGTTGAATTTTATAGTGGGACGATATAATAGTGTTTTTCTTATTATTTTTATAGTTTCCCTTTCAATTACAATAACGAACAAATAACTGGAACGCGCGATTTGTGATTTAAAACTTTGCTTGCTTATTTACAGCTGTACAAGAACATCAAACAACCTACAGAAATAGTGCAAGAGGAAACAGTGATTTTTTATAGTGAATTCTTCTGATTACAGGAGAACCACTAAATCACCAACATCATATCTGATTCCATCACGAAAAAATCGTATGCAACTGCAACCTCAACAGATATATTTCCCACAAAGGAACAAGCAATTGTCATTGAAGCTAAAGACGGAATATCAGTGAGAGAATATTATTCTGTAGCAGGTATTGTTCACCCTACAAATATAAAATTTGTTTCTCGTATTTCGAACAATAGAATCTGTATTTTTTTATCAAAATAGAAGAAGCAGAAAAATTTAGATAAGCATAAAAATTTTCAAATTAATGATCAAGAACTAAATGAAAGAACTCTAATTAACAAACATATTAGAGTTATACTCTCAAATGTATGCCCAATCATTCCTCATAATCTAATTACAGAACAACCTGAAAAAATATTATTCAAATGACCACATACATATCTTTCTTAAAAGAAGGAATAAATTATCCCGGTTTTCAACACATTCTGAGCTACCGAAGACAAGTTTATGTTGATCCAATCTCTAGTGAGAAACTTCCGGATTATTTGTTAATCTACTATCAAGAAACAACTTACAGAATCTTTTTTGACACTGAAAACATACTTTTTTTTGTAAACAATAAGTAGCTAGGCACTGTCTTTCTAACCCCAATACAAACAAATCTGAAGAACAACTAAACTTATCTAATGATCAACAAGATATTCAAACAACACGGACGCATTCTGGTAGCCATAATAATGTAGATTCTTCTATTAAACCTCTGTCGGCTAGTAAAAGACTTCCTTCATCTGACTCTCCTTCGCTTTCCCAAGATATGAGTAAATAAAGTGAAATTTCAAAATCTCCTGAAATATTCAAGATTATTAAAAAAACCAAGGAAAAAGTCAGAAACATGGATCCCAACCCCAATTCTTCAGATGATCAGACTACCCTAAAAACTGTTGAAGAACTAATTGACCCAATCAAAAACCATTTTGAATCAAACTTAGAAAATTATTCACTAAATTATGAACAATTCAAAAGTTTCTTAGAAAACACATTTGGCTCCAATGATCCAATTCTAATCGCTAAAGATTATACAAACGATATAACTTCTCTTATCAGAATGATAACTGAAATCTATCCCCTTCTCACAGGAAGATGAATTAAATTCAGAATCACAAGAATTAAAAACAAACTCAAAAAAAGGTTTGAACAAGAATCATCTGAGGGAGTCGTAGTTCGACAGCGTTAGAGGCAACAACTACTGCTGCGCTCTATCAGCTTATCGATACACTATATCTCCGAACCAAAACACTTCAGTATTAATATTACCTAACAGTGTTATTTAAAGTGCCATCAGTGTTCCAAGCAGTGTACAGCGTTTCTCTGGCCGGCCTGTCGGCTGGCTCAACGTATCCACATGAATAAAGCAGTACCAGACAACGTCAAGATGAATCCGTCACCTAACCTCCAAGATCAACCCACGAAGTCGTACGCCGGAGCTGCAAATACCGTGAGTTTTCCATCAAAAGAACAATCTATACTACTGGACGCATGCGAAAATCTAACTGTCAAAGACTATATAAGTAAACTAACCGAAATTGTTCCCCCCAGTGCCATTACTTTTATATCAAGAATATCCAATAACAGAATATGTGTGTTTCTGAACTCGAAGACCAATGCTGACCTTATAACTAACAAATACCCTACTCTGATCATTAAAAATACTACTGTTAATGTGAGACCCCTAATTAACAAACTCAAGAGAATCATAATATCAAATGTATACCCTTTTATTCCAAACGAGGAAATCACAAATATTTTCAAGAATCATGACATTAAAACTACCTCCAGTATATCCTTCATCAGAGCTGGTCTGTCTGACCCTAACCTCAGTCACATTATGAGCTTCAGAAGGCAAACATTTATCCAACCTGAGGAACTTCACAAACTCCCTCAGTCATCAGTGATTGTATATGAAGGTACACCATATAGAATCTTTTTCTCGGCTGAAAACATTACTTGTTTCAACTGCAAAATGGAAGGCCATACTGCTAGTAACTGCCCCCAAAATCTCCCCAAAGAGAATTGCCTTCTGGACACTCCCAGCACAGACAAACCAACTATCCCTTCTAATAATATGGAAGTGCAGCCTACCATAACTGAAACACCCACTGCCCCCTCCACCAGTGACCCTATGAACTTTCCTCCCCTTCTTAAAAGAAGCCTCCCCAATGAATCCTCTTCCCTATCTGAAGCAACTAATGATGTTAAAGATAATAATGAAGATAATAATGTTAAAAAAACTAAAAAAAAGAAACAGAAAAAGAATTCTTCAAAACATGAAGAACTGGACCAAGATAGCAATCCTGATAAAACACTTGAAGACATGCTCAGCCCAACTAAAGATCTGCTTGAAATGAATCAAAACTCTTTTCCTCTGTCAGCAAATCAATTACACTTACTACTAGAAAATACTCTGGGCTCTGCTGATCCTCTAACCATAGTAAAGGACTATTCTAATGATATTCCAGCCGTTATAAAAATGCTCAATGACATTTACCCTGTATTAAAGGATAGAATTATCAAAGGCAGAGTCACCAGACTAATAAAAAAACTGCAGAAACACCTACCGGAATCAGACACATCTGAGTCTGAATCCAGTATGGAAACTACCTGACACTAAATTTTTTAACTCAGGTCTCTTAAAAAACACCATTCCCCCCTTGCTAAATAAATTTCAAGCAAACAAATGAAGATACTCCAATGGAATATTAATGGATACTATTGTCGTCTTGAGTATCTGCAACTATTATGCAACAATTTTGACCCAGATATCATTTGTTTGCAAGAAACCAATTTCAAGGGTAATCACTCAGCTATTATTAAGAATTATCAATGTTTCTTTAAAAATAGAACCACTGATCATGCTTCTGGTGGAGTAGCCATATATTTAAAAGCTTCAATTTTGGCTGACAACCTTATGATAAAATCTGACTTGGAGGCAGTTGCGGTGAAAGTTGTAGCACCTATTTGTATCAATATATGTAACTTATATATCCCTAACAACCATAAACTTTACTACTTGGAGCTCAGCGACATCCTAAAACAATTACCAAAACCCATATTGATTCTGGGGGACTTAAACAGTCATCATCCAGTATGGGGCTCATTTAAGACCGACAGAAGAGGTATATTAATAGAAGCATTTGCAGAAGACTCTGACTTGATAATTATAAACACAGGAGGACCCACCCACATCAATCCCAGTAACGGCAAAGTTAGTGCCATTGATATAACAATGGTATCGGCCCCTCTTGCTCCAAAATGCTCATGGAACGTCCTTGAATATCCATACGACAGTGACCATTATCCAATCATTATTGATATTGACTTACCCGGCTCTGGTGACACACCTTTCCCTCCTACCAGCAAGCTGAACTATAACAAAGCTGACTGGACCATGTATCAAGAAATCGTTAGCTCTGCCTCATCTAGTTTTCATCTGGATGAGAATGAATCTGACATCAATCACATAGTCCAAGATTTTACCAACATTATCATAGGAGCTGCATACCAAGCTATTGATTCTTATCAGGTTAAATCTAATAAGAAGAGAGTCCCCTGGTGGAACAACGAATGCCGGGAAGCTATCAAAGCAGCTAAACGTGCCTTCAATAAATTCAAAAGAAGAAGAACTTTAGAGAACAAGACTGCTTACAAGAAAACTAGGTCCCACGCCAGAAGCATTATCAAAGAGTCGAAAAAGAAATCATGGACTAATTATGTATCATCAATCAATATAAACAACAACATGTCTGAATCATGGAAGAAAATAAAGTCCATTCAGGGCAATAAAGTAACTAACAACATCCCTTTTTTACAATCTCAGAACAAGATTATTAGTGATTCTGCGACAATTGCCAACATGCTCGCTAAAACTTTCCAATCCAATTCTAGTTCAGCGAATTATGATAAAGAATTCTTGAAGGTTAAAGATGTAATTGAAGACTCCTATAACAACTACCTCCAAAACCCATCGGCACGTTCTGACCTACTTAATGTTCCAATAACAATGCAGGAAGTAAACGAAGTTATTAATGTGACAAATAACTCGACACCTGGGCCGGATGGTATCTCCAACATCCTCATACGGAATCTTCCTGTAGAAGGCAAGGAAATCCTCCTAAATATTTTTAATTTTATGTTTAAAAATAAAACCTTCCCCAATAAATGGAAAACAGCAACTGTTGTCCCCATTCCTAAACCTGGCAAAGCAAGATCCAACCCGATTAACTATCGCCCGATTTCCCTAATTTGTAACCTGTGTAAGATAATTGAAAAGATTATTGATAGACGTTTAAGATGGTTTTTAAATCACTATAACATCATTGAAGATAATCAATTTGGCTTTAGACCTGGGCATTCTACTTACTCACATCTTATTAGCGTGGACACCTACATCACTGAAGCCATCCACAACAGACAACATGTCATTGCCGTCAACCTAGATGTCCAAAAGGCGTACGATATGGTCTGGATACCTCGAGTTATATGGATACTTAAAGATATCGGCATTAATGGTAACATTCTTAGTTTTATCATGAATTTTACTAGTGATCGATGTATTCAAGTGCGTGCTAACAACCAGTTATCCGAAATAATCAAGCTGGAGAATGGACTTCCACAAGGATCCACCCTAAGCGTAACGTTATTTTTGATCGCAATTAAGGATGCTGGTCAGTATATCATATCACCTACGATCATTCGCAAGTATGCGGATGATATGATAATCCTCAGCAAAGGAAAGAACCTCGCATCTACGCAGAGAATTACACAAGATGCATTGAACTCAATACATAAATGGTCGCTAAGCTCAGGATTCATAATATCTCCAACCAAGTCCGAATGCATCCTGATATCTAGGCAAAATATAGCTGGAGATCTTAATTTAAAAATGGGAGAGGTAGCAATAAGAAGAGTCTATTCAACTAGAATCCTTGGTCTTATTTTTGACTGTAAGCATACTTGGAAAGAGCACATTAAAGATCTCATCACTGATGTCAAAAGAAGAACAAATCTACTAAAATGCATGAACTATAACAACTGGGGCGCAGACAAACATACCTTGCTCCTCACTTACAAAGCTATTGTTCGTAGTAAAATCGACTATGGGTGCATAATATATAACAAAGCCAAAAAGAACCTACTCAAAAAATTGGATCCTGTACATAATAGAGCGCTTAGGATATGTACTGGATGTTTCCAGACAACGCCAACAGGTAGCATCCTTATCGAAGCCTCAGAACCAACCCTGCAATTTCGACGGGATTATCTGACTATCAAATATATAAGCAAAGCCTCCTCATCCAATAACAATATTATACTCAATGATATTAACCCACCAATCAGATCTGCTCCCATCCACCTACAATCATACCCAAAAACCTTTTACGAAAGCACCAAAGATATAATCAGAGCCTACAACCTCCCAAACATATCGGTGGGAAGGTATAGAACACCTAAATATCCTCCCTGGGTCACACCACGGTGTAAGATATGTAGGTGTGTCAACTAGCCGCCTTTTGGGCAGATTTTCTGAAGCCAGTTTGAGGCTAGTTCCTAACTCGTCCGTACGGTGCGCACGATCGGTTTGGGCAAAATGGCCGGCCAGGTGATGGTCGGCATGGTGTTGCTCACGTTTCCAGCGTAGTATTTTTGTCAATCGGAGAAACGCTAACGTAAATGTATTAAAGCCTATTTAGACGTATTACAATGTGCGTCAGAGGTGTTATTTTTTTAAAATTTACCACCGATTGAAGATTTGCATTTTAAACCAGGAGGTGAGGTTATTCTTAAGAGAAAAACAATAATAATAATAATAATAATAATAATAATAATAATAATAATAATAATAATAATAAACAAGGATTACTTTTACGAAAAACACTTCAACTGTGATTTACTATTAATCAAGTGATGGTCACGTTTCTTTGCAACCCATAATGTCAGCAATCAATCAATAGGATTGTACTTAATTGCAGTGTACTGGATCATTTGTGAAGACAATTTCAATATAATTAATAATTTTATAATAAGAAATAGTCATTTGCAATAATAATTTTGCACATTCTTTTGAGAATGTATAAATAATAAATTTTATTCCATTACTGATGATTACTTACAAATCGTATTTTCATACAATACCGATATTCATTACTACGAAACATGTCAAAGAAATGACATTCATCAGACGTTAGTATCAACAGCTCACAACAAGAAATCTTTATATAATATATAATATTTGCATTGTACATTGTATGATCATATAATGTCCTGACTTGTCATACATGGCTTATGCTGTATTTATGTGACAAATATATTATATTATTATGGGTATGTTATTTTACTACTTATTGCCAGATGACATTAAACAATTAAAATCAGTACACAAATTTAAGTTACAAGTAAAATCTTTTCTGCTGCATAACTGTTTCTATTCAATTAGAATCTATACTGATCATCAAAAAGAAAAATAATGTTTAGTTTAACAAAACAATGATATACAATGCATTAGTTCACATTTGTATTGTATTGTATTATATAAAAAAGACAATATGCCTGAAACAAGTAATGTACTTCAGCTTGAGGGTCAATAACCCCCACTTTGATGAGGTTTTATGTCCAGTTCTTTTCGATCCATCAAGGAAATTCGGAAATGGCTCCTTGATTTGCTTTTGGATATAAATGCAGCTTCCCTATGCGCACGTATTGTTGAGCTCTGGCTAGTACTGGTAGGAGTAGAGCTGGGAGTGTGTTACTATTTTGTTAGCAATACAAAAAATCACACCCACAGTTCATTTATCGATGCAAATAAATTTTCTAGAATTCAGGAGCAAAACTTCTAGTGTTTTAAATGTTGCAAACCTCAGGTTTTTTAAATTTTTTATTATTATTATTACTTTTATTCATTTTTTCCTTATCATCTACTGAAAATATATTAGTATTAAAATAATATATTTTTTATTGAATGAAATAGCAATTTACACTTTTTGCAGTTATACATTACTTGTTATTCATTATAATTAGAAAAATTGATATTAAACAATAATATACAATACGCAACTTGAATTTTATCATGCCAATAACATATACATTATGAGGATCATAGTCACCAGATATTTCCTGGGCATGGTGTTTCATTGCCTCAGTCCTTACATCTGCTGCATCCAAAATATCTGCTGAAAGTACAACAGTTTTAGGGAAATATAAAATAAATAGATGAATTCTTACATTTAAAAGTCTTAAAAATTACAATTTTAATTATGAACAATCCTATTTTCTTGTCATCTAAATCATGTCCTCTAAAAGTTATCTACTTTTAATGCTATTTAAAATACATACCATTGTAAAAATTCCCATAATCATCAAGTTTGAATTTGCTTGGAACAGCTTATGGTTTAAGTTTTTTCCTAGTGACTTCTGAAAACTTTTTAATAATTTAGTATTAAAAAATATACATTTATATTCTTTGATTATATGTGGATGTTCTTTAACTTGTGGATAATTGTGAATGTTTTTTTTTCTAATTGATATAAATAATGAATTTACATAGGTTACATTTCTCAACGTTGATAGTATGTGATTATACAAATTAATTATTTTACTATTAACTCATTCACAGTATATGATAAATTCTTGAAATATGTACTTACAGCATTTCGCATAACAATGATCTCTTCACTGTTGAAATGCTTTTCGCAGACATAATCGCTCTCTCTCAACTTTCTTTTTTTCTGGGGAACAATTTCAACCCATTTCTTTCTTGTATCTTCTTGCTTGGGGACACAAAATAAAGCAGTTTCCTGTGAATTACATATTGCGCTGTCACTACTGCACAGTTTTACAAAACATCTTCTACCCATTTTCGAAACTGTTCACTCTACTTGACAGTCGCAATTCCACCACAACACGACAAATCTCTGATTTGAAATTTGAAATCAGCTGCCCACGGAGCTGTCAAATGGATCATGGTCATGCTACGTCATACCCAAACAGATCGCAGCGCTTATATGCGAGAACTACGAGAACTAGCCTCACACTAGCTTCAACTTGGGACTGGGAGTGAACACACCTATATATCTTACACCGTGGTCACACCAAAATTTACTGTCGATTCCTTTCCCAAGAATCTCTCCAACTCTAACTTGAACGACTCCGACGCTGATCTTATCCTCAACGAGATTCTCAATAAATATCAAGATCGCGATGTCATCCACATCCAAGATACGCTGGAAACAGACAGAATGGGCTTATACATCCAATCTCCATGGAAGACCTTTCATATCAAGTTTAGGAACTTTGCAAGTAAAAATAGCGCTTACAATTATGCTTTCCTAATGTCAATGAACCTTGTCAAATCCAACCCAACTAAAAAATGTATTATTTTATCAACATATATACCGAATGGCATTAAAGTTTCACCCAGTAATTACCTACAATTAATCTTCACCAACCTGCTTGAAATCTGCAAAGAGACAGCTGACATGTGTATTCAACCTGTGGTGATCCACATTACAAAGAATGTAGAAGCAAGAACTCCGATTAGCAGATCACCCACACCTATGTTGCTTATTGACTTTGAAGAGAAAGTAAACAACAAAATGTCTTATACAATTGAGGATTACGTGAAGTTTATTGGCAAAGTCATGAGAAAGATGTGGTCAAACCAATGGAACAATCTCAAAGCAAGCACAACGCATAAGAAAATTGGTGAATTTTTTGCCCTCAAAACTAATGAAAATCTCTCACGTCGTGAACAAATAACTCTTTCACGCATCAGATCCGGCCACACCAAATTTTCCCATAGTCATATACTAGAGAAAAATTCCATCCCAGTATGTACCTCCTGCAATTGCCCGCTAAACATTAATCACATCCTCCAGGAATGTCCCCAATTCAATTCTGTTAGACCCCAATTCTTTGATAAGGAAAGATTTAGTGCCATTCTAAGGGATAATACTTACCAAAGTAATGTTTTAAAATTTTGTAATGAAATAGGTATTTCAGGAAATATTTAACTGTATTAGAATAACGTAATTTTCTATTCCTTTTTTGTAGTAATTAACAGTTATGTAATTTTTACGTTTAAGTTTTGTTTTTATATCCATATCATCTCTGTACTGTAACCTCAATTGTAACCTATATATTGTAAAAACTAAAAATTGACAATGTAAAATATATTGTATTTATTTAGTCGCTAATGACCTAGCCGTTGATGCGACTTAAAATAAATTAAAAAAAAAAAGAATCATCTGAATTAGAGATGTCCCTTTCTGATAGAGAATAATAATAAATTTATAAACAATATGTATATTATACTTCAATGGAACATTATAGTTTTTATACTAGATACGAAAGACTCCAATTACTCAATAAAATATTTGATCCATATATTATATGCCTTCGAGACTAATTTCAAAAAACAGAGTTATGGAAACATCAAGGGATGTAAGTCTTTTTTATATCGAATAAATTCTAACTACTAATGTGGAGGTGATGCAATTTACATTAAAGATAATCTACTGGCAGATAAAGTTACAATTCAAACGAATATTAAAGTCGTAGTTGTTAAAATCTACGCCCCATTTACACTTCGTATATGCAATGTATACTTTCCTAATAGCTACTTATTTGACATTAAAGAAATTAAAGATATTTTGAGACTATTACCTAATCATTTTATATTATTATGTGACTTTAATAGCCGTAATCCTATATGGGGTTCTTTTAAATTGTTTAAAGAGGAATTAAAAGACAATCCTTAATAAATGAGTGTAAGATCTATGAAATTCGGGTCTTCCTACCCAATTTAATAGTAGCAATGGAAATTGTAGTGCAATTGATCTAACAATGTGTACACACAACTTCACCCATAATTGTGAATGGTCAGTACTGAATGATTTACATGACAGTGACCATTTTCCAATCTTGATTAATCTACACACATATCAACATATTACCAAAAAAATCAAACTGTATTAATGTGGAACTTCAAAAAGGCAAACTGAAATCTATATAAAGAACAAATTAATGAAAAATTAAATAATGATATTCTAGTCGCTGAGAATATTGATGATATTGTTACCAACTTGATAGATATCATCATTCACGCAGCAATCCCAATACTGGAACCTCTTACCTTCCCTAAAAGAAAAAGGCTAATACCATTGTGGAATGGAGAATGTAGAGAAGCACAAAAGAATTATAAACATACTTTAAATATTTATAAAAACCAAAAACACTGAAAACAAAATTGAATTCAAAAGAACGAGAGCTCTATCTAGAAGAGTCTTCAAAGAGTATCGTAAAATATCATGGAATAATTTCTTACTAACCTTAACTCATAAAGCTGATGTTAAAGAATCATGGAATAAAATTAATGCCATTCAAGGTAAACGTAAAAATTGTAACATGAACTATATTGAAAATGATAATAACGAAATAATTCTAACTCACAAAAAATAGTTTATATTGTAGCAAATACCTTCACTCTAAATTGAAGCTCGTCAAATTATTCAGACAATTTTAGGATATTCAAAGAAGATCAAGAAGGGTTAACAACATCGTTAATCACTCTTTATAAAATCGTTTAATTAAAACTTAATGATCTCATTACTCTTAAAGAAATTCATGAAGCATCTGAAATATGTAAAGAACTCTTCACGAGGACCTGACAGTGTACCGTACATTATCCTTAAAAATCTTCCAACGAAACGCATAGAAAAATGGTTACAAATATATAACTATATTTAGACACAAAATGTGTTCCCCAAAATATAGCGTACTGCAATCTTTATACCAATTCTCAAACCAAATAAAAACAAATTAAAACCTACAAATTTTAGGTCGATATCTTTAACTTGCAATATGTGTAAACTATTTGGAAAAATACTAAATTCAAGACTTGTTTGGTTTCTTGAACAACACATAATCAGAAACACTTAGTTTGGATTCCAACATGGGCATTTAACTCTATCTCCATTGATCAGCATTAACAATTACATACATAAAGCTTTCGCTAACAAACATGTTTTGGCAGTTTGTCTCGATATTGGGAAAGCATACGATATGGTTTGGGCGCATATATCATTCTAATGCAATTACAAAAACCTGGAATAGTGTGTCATATGTTTGAATTTATTAAAACTTTCCTGAAGGATCACAGAATGAGAACCCGAGTCATCGACCAGTTATCAAAAGAAAAAAAATCGAAAACGGCTTTCCTGAAGGTTCAATCTTAAGTATAATACGTTTCCTGATAGCAATAAATGAAGTTCATAAAAATATCGATCCTCCAATCATTGTTAGGAAATATGCTGATGATATAACGATCTTATGCAAAGGTAAAAACATTAAACCAAGCCAAAAATTAATGCAATTAGTTCTAAATAATCTTTACGACTGGTCCCAACAAACAGATTTTAAATTATCTCATCAGAAAACTGAATGCATAGTTTTCTCAAAACAAAAATCTATCGTATGTCCCATATTTCAAACTTGGCGAAGAACAATTACAATTTGTTGGTTGTATCGAAATTCTTCGAATGTTTTTGGATCAAAAATTAACTTGGAAAACCCACGTCAATAAATTAACCGTCGAATGCAAAAAAGTCTAAATATTCTAAAATCTTTAGCAATTAATTATTGGGGGGCCGATAAATCAATTTTTTTACAAACATATAGAAAAATTATTCGATCTAAAATTGACTATGGAAATATACTATATTCTTCAGCAAACAAAAACAATCTTAATAAAATTGATGTTATTCATAATCAAACTTTACGAATCACCACCGGGTGTTTCCGCACTTCTCGTATAGGAGGTATTTTAATCGATGATGAAGAAGAGTCTCTCACTCACCGAAGAAAATCTTTTTGACTAAAATATGTCATTAAATATTCTATTTCAAGAAACTCAACAATAAGAAATGATATATTCCTCAAACTTTCAAACATACACAATGATAATTTACAGACTGGACTTACTTACAAAAAAGTGAACAAATACATGGAAGAATTAAGTTTTATAATGCCAAAGATGAAAAGAGAAAAATACTCACGTATCCCACCATGGATTATATCAAATATTAAGACTGACTCAACCCTTTGTGAACATCAGAAGAAGAGTTCATCAAATAATGCTTGGAAAGAAAAAATTAAACAAATGAGACTAAAATATATTGATTATTATCTTATTTACACCGATGGTGCTAAGAATAATAACAGTATTGGAGTTACCATAAATTATTATGGAAATGGTTTAAACTGTACTCTCCATCCTTTAACATCCGTTGAAACAGCAGAATTGTTTGCCGTATTTATAGCCATGAAACAAATATGTAATAACTCCATTAATATAAAAAATCATGTTATATTTACTGATTCATTATATTTCTGAAATACATAAAAAAAACATTAAAACATATGAATTAATGAACAATATTCATGAAATATATTTTAATGAATCTAAATTAGGAAAAATATCATTACTGGTTGGCTACCAGCACATAAAGAAATATTTGGTGATGACATCGCTGATCTCGAAGCGAAAAGAGTCACAATAATTGCGCACCAAAACCATACATCTGAAACCATCAGAGTTCAAGATATTTGGAAATACATTAGAAGTAAATTAAACATACAATGGCATGAATCATGACTAAACAAAAAATTAAGCAAAATTCACTAAAATATAACTAATTTCTTTGGACTTGTCCCAAACCCCTGTATTATCGTCATGATGAAGTTGCTTGGTCAAGAATTCGATCAAACCATTCTACAATATCTCATACACTTTTAATTGAAAACATTCCACAACCTACTTGTACCATCTGCAATAGAAACGAATCATTAGAGCACGTTCTTCTGGAATGCCCCATACACATCGAAGAGAGAAAAAAAGTATCTGAAAATGAAAATTTCAAAGCCATCTTATCATCGCTAAGTTTCCAAGAAAAAGTGTTACAATTTTGTAAAAATATCGATATTTTCTCACAATTATAATTGTATTACTGTACTAGTCTCTCATGACCTTTGTAGTTTGTGAAACTTAAAATAAAAATAATAATAAAAAGAATATTCCAGTTTTTGACATCAGGTATATACAAAACGATTTTTAGCTGACAATCGCAGTTCTCGTGGCAGCATTACATAACTTTTCCTATATTACGTATGTAGTGCGCGGGGGATATAGAATGTGGTTTATGATACAGGACAATTGTGATATTCCGTAGAAAACAATCTTACCGGAAGCCCATCGCCATGTTTACACAGAGAGCCGTGAGCCAAAACCAGGAAGCCGTCAGCAGAAAGTACATCCACAGAGCTACAAACAGAAAAATCATTTATTACTGAAGTCATCACGCCATTGACTATTTCACGTCATTTACTTAAAATACTATTGTATTTGTTGATAATATAACGCAATTCCACACACCAATTTTGTATTAATATCCATAGTTGTAAGTGCGTGCTGAAGAGCCACTAAAATTAGTTTTTGTTCTCTTAGGGGCACTAGAGTGAAATGAACACACTGAGAGTGAAATTGCCTTCAACATTCATTTCTATCTATATAATATTTACATATTATTGAGATGTTAGACTAAGCAGCAAGTGGTGCCACAGAACGGCGCCCACTTTCTCGCACTAGTTATTGCCTAGCCTTGAGCTAGCTTTCTAGCTTTCAGAAATTACTCCACTCTCTTTTCAGCTGCTGCCTATCGACTAAAATATTTTCTCATATTATCTCCATTTTTCAATCGACTAATAGTAGAAATGAAATATATATTTAAAAATATTATAGAAGATGTTACCAGTGCGATATGCAAATATTCTTTGAAAGATTTGGAACCGTATATGAGAAAATTAAGTTTGAGCGATTCAGGAAATGCGCAATATTGAGCTCTTTTTCAGAGAAAAATGTTGATTTTGAAGAAATATCAGCAGAAATATATTTGAACCACATGTATTCACAAATGTAATAATGCATAGAAAATGCCCGCGATATTAAGACTAACAACTTCATACATATTTCAAAAAAATATATTGTTTAATAAAAAATGGTTTAGCGTCGTTTTATTCAATGCACTTAACATCATTTGTACAAAACCTTTAAAGAAATTCGTGCTACTAAACAGCACATACTTTCTCGCCCTTAGTAATAGTTACACAATACTATTTATAGCTCACTCACACTCTGAATTAACACATCTAAGTCATTATTATTTGAAAACTCATTACAAATCGTAGAACATTAGGGACAAAAACTAAATATTTTCAAGTCCACATGAATAGAAATTGACAATTGAAACTGCGTTCCATTCAGATAAATCAAGTACAGTACTGGAAACATAAATTGATCGCGGCCGTCTGCGGCTAAGTTCAGCTTTTGCACGGCTTGGACAGCCCTTGTCATGACGAAACGTCGCAGGCGGAGCCTCACAAACCATCGTAGCCAATCTAAACGCAGGGGGGAGTGCCCTAACAAAATTACGTCGTACAAAATGGCGGGCGCCGCCAGTTCAGATGTGGAAGTATTTTCAAATGAAAAATACATGAAAGAAACACTTTAATGAACATGAAAGTAAATTCATTGAAATATATATGAACTCATAGCACTTAACCACTGTTAACACAATTTTTTTAAAGAAATTACATTGATATCAGATAAAATAACACTAATTTTAGAACAATTACGTTCTTATAGATATTTAAATTCCAATATTCTTGTCCAAACGCAATTTATGAACTTTATCAAATGACCAGTTTACTACAGAATTTTGCGATAAGAAAAACGATTATAATTGCATATTTTCAATTGTTCATATGTATATTACATTTGCAAAAATGCAAAATACTGTCTTTCTCGAATCGTTAGGACTTCTAGGGAACCATTTCAATAAAAGAAAGTAAAATTCAAAGACCACCTGTATATTTATCATTAAAGTAACAATTAAACTAGGTATTAAGCAATTAATTTGCATCTCATGTCAAAATTGTTATTTTGCTATCATCAAATCATGGACAATTTGGGGACACTCCCCGGCAGGAATAGCGCACATTTCGGAATTGTTTATAAAATTGTTAATTGTTGCAAAATTGTTAATTCGCAGTTTTTGGTTCTGGAACATCAGAAAACCCTTCCCACTTTAGAATTGCAAAATTTGGAAATTGTTTATAAATTTTTAAATTTTACAAAAAAACGTATTGCTTTTTTAAAATTGCCTTTAAACGAGATGTAAAATTCGCAATCCGATTAGCGCTTCCTTTCGTTTTCGAGATACGTAAGTGTTTATAAGAAATTAGCATGTCATGGCAACTACTTTTTTGGCAGTTCCCACGTGAAGTTTTTCTATAAGCCGTTTTGCATCGGCTCGCTTAGTTTCTCCGGCAAATACATTTGAAGTTCCTAACGGGGTGGAGGGGACAAGCGTCCACAACGCTTGCATTAATTGCCACGAAAATTATTGCTGGTTAGATATTCCTGGTTTTCCGCTCCCTAATTTTTCATTTTATTCTAAATACTTTAAGTTCCATTTGTTTAACAATTACAGCATAAATTTTAAAATACTACTCGAGTCGGCTACCAAACAATCTTCAACTTGGGAGCAAGAAAGAGTCATCAATTGGCTTCAAGAAATACCTCCCGGTGAAAATTGCGTCCTTCCTCCACACGTTTCAAGGCGAAATAGGCTGAGCTTGTAAGCGTAAATCGTTACACTCTCTTTCCCTCGACAAAGCCTTTATCCACCTTCTTAGGAAGCCAATTCTTTACATATAAAATTGTGGAAAATTTTTCAAATTAAATATACAAGAAAACAATAATTTTGCATTAATTGTCTTGACGTATAAATATAGACATTAAAGCTTCCGGCTCCTCAGTATTCACACGTTCCAAATACGAAATACATTGTTATAACATTCACAATTTCATTCTAACCAGTAAGTCTGCTGCCTTTAGAAGCATATAGCATCATCATGGAATATGCGAAAATGTAATAATACTATTATAATATTGTATTGGCATATGTTTATTTATGGACATTTGTAATTGAAGGAATGTGAACTTACGTATGCAGTTAAGTAAATTTCAATGAAGGTGCAAAGTTTACAAATAAACATGTTTTTAAAATTCAATTATTCCAAGTTCAGAACAATTCATAGACGCATTCTTTTCCATTCGACACTAACACGCCAATGATTTTTGACACTACCCTCTGAATCGAAGTGGATTGTTTGAGGTCATCGCTTATCGCGTCAAAATCATGGAAGCTTACACGTCTTCGAAATACGTATACGCCGAGGTCATCTTCATGAAACACAGAAAATCTCATATGAAAGAATCAGTCGTCATTTCAACAATGAAGCTACTACGACATAATAATCATAATATCCTCAATTTCGTTTACTTATTGTGTTCTTTCGAGCGTGCTCCGTGTCTCTGAGTAGCAAACATTAACATAATCGTTAAAATTAAAAGTAACTATTTAGGATGAAAATTTAGGATGAAGAAGTTCACATATCTTTATAATTGTTTGTAGAAGGTCATATCAGGTTAGTATTATTGTCAATAAAAATGTAGTTTTATTTAATTTGAAATAATTGCTTGGATATTTTGGGGTTTAATTAAGAAAATATAGCTACCCGAAGTTGACGCTATGAAAAGTAAACATTTCGAGGTTTCCACTACGAGACGTATTTAGTCATCCCTATTCATTCGCTTAGTATACAGCAATCGCTTTCATTTATCATCGATCAAGTTACATAGGGTTTCTAATGTTTATATGATACCGGGTGTCCCACCAAATATGGACCACCCCCATAACTTCTAAACAGTTCAGGGTATCGAGTTGCAGTTTTCGCTGAACAATGCAAAATCTGGGGCAGGTAACATGCTGGTAGAGGAATTCTCTATAATAGTTTTAGTTTTCGAGAAATTTAATCATCTTTAATTTTTTAAATTGAACAATATATTTTTAATCGGCAATGGATAGATCATGAACATTGGAATAAAATGATGTATCATATGTTAGAATTTTAAGAGTAATTTGAGTATAGAATTAGATTTTTTGGCATCAGATTTTCAAGTAAACGGGTAGCCTTTGCAACAGTTGCCGTTTTGGAAAGGTGGCCTTCGCGACGTTGATACTGTTTTGTGAAGAGAGGAGTGTGAGAGGGATAGCCGTGTAGGATGAAGGTGTAATTGCAGCAATTCATGATCTTGACATGTAAAACATATGAACAAATATCAATTTTAACGATCTGAATTATAATTTTTTCCCAGTTGTTCATCTGAGTTGAACTTTTCTTCTTCTGAAATTCCAAATCAACGATAATCGAAAAGAACGAAATAAAAAAATATTGTAGCGAAAATAATAATAATAATAATAATAATAATAATAATAATAATAATAATAATAATAATAATAAAGGTCATTTCTAAATTTACAAAAATCTAACTCAGTGCAGAAACAAGCCATCATTTTAATATATGGGAAGCGAATGATTTTTAAAGATTTTCATTGTAATATCTTGATTAATTCATCAAATAATAGATAGGTAGATATTTTCTCTTATTATTCACGGTAACTAAACTTCCTATTTAAACACGTACTACCAGAAGAACAAAGTAATAAAAAACTTGAAATACTCTTGACAGTTCTATCAGTGTAAATTTACCAAACTTTAAAAAATGCATATCTGCATTCGCTACTGCACATATTGATTAGAGTTTCTCATTTCATAGCGCCATGTGCTGCCTCAAACTTGAAAATGCAGAAGACGGAAGTGTACCGTCTTCTTTTCCATTCAAGAACAGCAGTCGTTTGGTTGCAAAGTGGACGAATGATCATTTTAATTAAAAATGACATTTACCAACGAAGAGACGGTGGTTGGCTTCTTGTTCAGTTTGAAAAGGGTATTTATTATTATTAACATCTTTACGCTACCATTTTTTATATCGTTCTTTGGAACGATCAATGTTTTTAAATTTTAGTAGAAGGCAAGTTAAATCCAAATAAATAAAAATGGGAAAAAATTTCCCATTCTGATTGTTAAAATTGGTATGCCTTAGTGTGATGTCTGTGCCATCACCAAGAATTGCTGTAGTTATGCCTCTTATCCCCCTCTGCCACCCCTCTCAGTCAAGACGCAACAGTTTAGACGCCGTGATGGCCACTTTCCCCAAAACCGAGAGTTGCAAGGGCTGCTACACGGTTACCCGTTTAATTCAAAATCACATGTCAGAAAGCCTAATTTTATACTCAAGTTACTATCAAAATATTAGCATATGATACTTCATTTTAATCCTCTTTTCATGGTCTATCCATTGCTGGTGATAAAAATATATAGTTCTATTTAAAAAATCGAAGATGATTAAATTTCTCCAAAATTAAAAATACAGACAATTTCTCTACGGCTTGTTACTTGCCCCATGATTCCGCATTGTTTAGCAAAACCTGCATTTCGCAAAACCACATTTCGTTATCATGAACGGTTTAGAAGTTGTGGGGGTGGTCCGTAGTTGGTAGGACCCCCTGTTAATGTAATAACATTACAACTGCATTCTGACGGGCAGGAATTCGGGCTCTGTAGTTGGTGTTCTTTTTTGCGTGTAACCTACTCCGTGGTGTGTGAAAGTGTATTTATTTATATATTTATTTTTACTTTCTCGTAAACATTCCGAGTAACAAAAGTAATATTTAGAGAGGTATGTATGTAACGTTGCAGTAAATATATGTCGAGATTTTAATGGACATACACCTTTTGGGGTCTTAAGTTACCAAGAGAGTGTTGTTATTATTTCAAAACGTCCGTCTCACCGTCCATGTGTCCGCTGGTCTGTCTGTCTGTTTCTCTGTGAACACTAGTGTGTAAACTATTCGTAGAATGTTTGTCAAAATTAATTTTCCATTAAAGATCTGGCCCGAATCGAGGCCCTGCGATTTTGAAAATAATTCTTTAAATTTTGGGGTTAATTTAGTTGAAGCCCTTGAAGTTGAAGCATTTTCAAACTTTTCTTCAAAACGGCTCCAAAGTTTTTCGCCCTACATATGTAACCACAGTCGAACATCCGCCAACATCGGAACTCGAGCTCTAGAGCCTCGCGGTCAGTAACGTTACAGGGAAAACTGTAACGATGCCACTGAGCTATAGCAACCTTTGCAACATGTACTTAAAAACGTAGTAAGTCTTATTTCCATTACAAAGTTTTAATTTTTCAATATTACAAATATTCAATTGTTTCATATTATTTGTGCGCATAGTAAATTTAATTTAAAGCTTCCTGCTTCAATCGTGTGTAACAAATCGGACTAATTGTATATTTGAAAAAATGATTACAATACAATTAATCAATTATTCCAATTAATACAATGAAGATCTATTGTGTGACAAAATGATATTCCTCTAAAACTGAAAAATATACCGAAACGAATGTTTTCTATTCTGGCAGTTTTCTGTGTACTATTCATTACTTCTGTGAATGTTGTCTGAAGAGTACACTGCGTTAGACGAAAGATAATTATACATATTTCTTTCTTAATGTAATCTGC
>BLKR01016697.1:0-21912 GCA_011170035.1 Teleogryllus occipitalis | reverse complement strand
TGGCTGAACGTGACACAATCGTTCGTGACGGAAAATGCCCGATTATAACACAATTTATTGCAACAGAAAAGATCATTTATAATGCTGGTATACAAAATATATACTAAACGCACTCCTGTAAAACAAAAACAATGTCTTTGATAGCTGATTGCCAACTTACCCGATGGACAGTGTATAGCGGAGATTGGGAGGAAAATAACGGTTAGGGGCAGAGAAAGAGAAAGCGAAAGACAGTGGGCGACAGCAAGAGAGGGAAAGAGTAAAAGAGGGTGCATGAAAGCGTGAGAGAAATGGAGTGAAAAGAGTGAAATCGAAAGAAAGAGGGAGAGTGAAACAGAGAGAGTGAGAGAAAATACGAGAGAGAGAGGGGACGAGAGTGAGCGATCCAAGGGGCATTTGAACGCCGTCTCCGCAGCGAGACAAATTTGGGCACCTCCACCCATGGCCTTGGCTCCTCAGAGTTTTTGAAACACCAGAGTGGCGCTTCCGACCTTCCGCAGATTTCACAGCGTCGTCAGTCCTCACAGGAGGAGTAACAGCATTTGAGGTCTACCTTTTACTCATCTATGTCATTCATTGCCAATGCACAGAAATCGAAAGACAACTATGTGGCCATTTGACATGTTTCAATGATTTTGTTAGATAAAACAGGAAGTCGAGAAAATCCAAAACCAATGAAACAGTTTTTATCTTGGCTGAAATGACAAATATTTGATTGTTTTCCGTCTATTCTCATTCTACTATTTCTGACAGAATTTTGTTCTCTGAAGCATCACTCCTTTCGTCACAGCTGACGTCATGCACAATGGCAGCAAGGAGGATGCCCCCTTTTGCATCTGTGTGTTTTCGAGTCGTTTCCACTTTCTTCAGGATGTATTTTTAAAATGATGACGAACATTTCTTTTGACTATTACAGTACCTTCTTAAGATATGATCATTTGTGGACAACACATCTATGTGCTATGCATTATTTCCTCTCAGAGAAAGACTCATTACTTTTGATGCTCAAAGCACGCTCGATTTGTTCCCAACTCGTGTTGGTTTTTTACCACCAGCTGTTTTGTTATGAGATTCAATATATTATATTCAAGAGCATGTACTGACTACAAGCGAAGACAAAGCATGTGTTAAAACAAATAAGTGAATTCTAAATGCACATCCCTAAAATGCATTTCTGTAATTCTCCTTGATTCGTTCAATGGCATGAAATGAAGTGGGCATTTTTGAACCTCAGGAACAAAGTATGCAGCCGAGTTTTGTGTAGAAACAAACTTGTCCTAGAATCGTGGCCAGGTATCGCACAATTGTTGTCCAGCAAATTGTGAAGTGCGATGGCAAAGAAGCTCGCTAGAGCGCACTGCCTTCGCTCCGTGACCTTGAGGCGGTGGAGCGGAGGGGTCGAGTGCCAATTGGGGACATCTCCAGTAAATGTATTGAATGTAAATCGAAAGTATTGAATGGTAATTTCTTTATCCCCTTCTTAAAACCACTTCAAATTTAAGATAAACATAAAAGTAAACTTCAAACCATTCGACTGGTGAAAATGTCCATTGGGAATCTTACTGAAAAAAGGTCAGATTTAGAAGAGCGGATGGCGCAAGAAAAGGGAAAGAGCGTTGGTTCTGCGCACTCAAATCGCACAACGTCATCACTACGTGACACTGCCACGTGTTCCTCACACTCCTCGATTTTCGAACACGGCTCACATTCGCTTCGTGAGATTCGACTGTTTGAAATTCGGTACATTTTCAGTATGTTTAAATAATACCATTTACAAATCCAGACCTGTATGGTTTCGATAATTCTAAACAAACATTATTTACACTTTAGATATTCATTCTGAAATTTCTACTTTTGTCCTACGTCATCGTTTCTGTCTTACCTCTTACATTTAGCTTCCTAATACTAGACAGAATTAACGTAATTACACGCTATTAAAGAAGCAAAATGTGCGTATAAAATATCAAGTTTCGCTCGGAAACAAAGCGTACGATCAAAACAATGAAAAACTTTTAAAATTGCAGATAATTAATTTTTACATCGAGTCAGATCGTCATATAATGTGTCAAATAATGTGTATCACAGGTTTTCTATCAGTCATTCAGAGAAAACACATTGCATTTTCAAAATAGTAAATTAACTGAAAATAACTTACATTTACAGGATCGAACAGCAAATCACCCGTATGAAGCTGCACAGAAGAGTAAAATGCCCCTACCTGAAAAATACAGAAGAGTAGGTATTAGATCATGAAAGTAAAATGACAGATGTCATAAAATTATATTCATTTTTGGCTTAATAGGGTAGAATATGAATCAGACCTTCGTTTACACAAAGGTAAGAGAGGTTTGTAACATTTTATATGCTACACTATTCCTTTTGTAAAATGTAACTAATCGTCGTATAAGAAGAAATGAGAAACTCTTCAAAGAGATATTGATGATTACAGATTCGAAATCCGCAAATTATTTTCAAATAACTGAATTAGAATGTGCAACTTACATATTACTTCATGACTTCTTCCGTTTCACCCACTTTTATGAAGTAACAACTACTATTATTACTACCATCTCCTGCATCCCTCGATTATTTTCATAAAAAGTAACAATTAAGACTAGCTTTATAATATATTAATACAATTAGATCATCAGATACGAACAGTTTGCAAGATAATTCAACATTATTCAATTCAATTAAAAAAACAGGTAGTTTCAACACGATCGTACAATTAATAAACTAGTAATTCAAATTGCAAATTTTTACTTGAGACATCTATATTAGATATGCTAGTATTCACGTTGTAGCAACGTTCAAGTTTTGAACATGGCTACTGTGAACCAACATGCGCCTCACATATTATTAGCAGTTTTATTTTCTTTGAGAGATTAAGTAATCAGAGATTAGTTTGTCAATACATACCATATCAAAAAATCGATTTTAAAAATGCACTTCTTATGGCCGAAAACACAAAAATCAACGGAATCAACTCACAAAATAAAGTCAAGCTTTTCACAGCCTCGTCACCCATGGAAGTACACGGACGTTCACCGAGGCTTGTTGGACTTAGGAGGAGCAAACGCGTTCGAAATCTGCGCCAATCACAGACTACTTTCTTTTGCGCATGCGCAGAGAGACGGATAAATGCGGAGTCAGGGGCTACAAGCAACCCCCCTCCCTTCGCCCCTTCCGCTCTCGCCAGCAACTGTTCCTAAAACAGTCGACGGTCGGGGTCGCTCCGCTGCGGCCAGCTCAAGGGCACGACGAAAGGCACGCTGCGACGAAACTGAGCAAAACAAAACGCAGCGCACGAATGAAAACGGAACAGCTCAACAGTGTTTGGACATCAGATACTCCAGAACTAATGTAATTGATGTGAATGATGATCGTAACAACTAAAAGAATTAAAATATAATATGTACTTATTTTAGAAAATGTAATATCATATCAGAAAAATCGTATCGCAGGGATTTAGTAGTACGAAAATAACTTGAATCTCAATGAGCATATTTCTGAATATGATAAAAACTTGAAGCGCACCCGGCAGACACCACCCACTGAACTTTATTCGCGGTCATCGTAGGATGAGTTCTTTTTGAATAGACAACTGTTAGCCCCCAACAAATTGTTTTAAGACGCTGGTTAACACATTCTAAAACTATGCTAAAATAAATGATAAAAATTGAAAAAATTATCCAGGTGTTACAACGTTGTCATAGTTTCCACTCTGTTGTTATCCGAAGGATACGTGCTCTGTTCGCTGCATGTATCATCATATTACGCTGTAGACGATAACAAACTGCATGATGCCTATCTGGATTCCCTGTTGCTCCTCGTTTCCTTTTTGAAGCTTCCGCGTCCTGCCTTATTAGCACGGTACCACCCACTGTGGCTTGAGTGGGAGAGGAGATGGAGCGACAAACGCGTGTTCCGAAATCGCGGGAGGAAGTCATTGGGAAGCGACGTTTCCTGGCGGAGGCCTCCAGCGCCGTTAGCGGGAGATAAGGAGTGGAATTGTGCTGTGGTTAAGTGGTCAGAGAGACAGATGGTGCATCCTCACGCACACAACGGCCAACGCCCCCTCACCAACACTCCCGTCATCGCCCTCGCCTTCCTCCTTACACCCACCAACGTTCTGCTCTCGCCCCCTCCCTTGCAATCTCTCTCCCCCCCCACACACACACACAAAGTTCCCGCGTATTTTAAGCAAAATTTCATCTTTCTCTCTGCACCCTCAACTGATAATTTGAAAACACGAGTGTGTGTGTGTGTGTGTGTGTGTGTGTGTGTGTGTGAGAGAGAGAGAGAGAGAGAGAGAGAGAGAGAGAGAGAGAGAGAGTACAGATAAAGGAGAGGACAAGGAATAGGAGGGAAAGCTTGCGTACTTGCTCGACTCAAGTAAACTCGCAATAAGAGCAGCAGCCAGCGGCTAGGGTCATCAGACCTTGAGACCCCCAGGTCAGTGGCCGCAGTGGCAGGAGTCGCTGCCCTGAGCCACCTCAGCCACGTGGATCTCTCATGACGCCAGCGAGCGCTCGTTCACCGCCCCGCGGGCGGGCAAAGCATCTCCCTGAAATCGGGCTCGACAGCCTCACATAACGCTTCCCTGGCCCTTCCACCGTCACATCCTCCGGTGACCAACTCTCCGAATAAAAGGCACTCGGATTACTTCTACAGGGATTAAAATGTTTAAGACTTATTGGCGCGCGCTGCTCGGGCCGAGGTGGTGGCCAGATGGCGCGACCTCGCCTCGCCGCCCGCAGCGGTCGCCGATGGACGAGCGGCAATCCGCAAGGTGGGAGTAATTAGCCTCACTCTCATTTGGAAGCACGTGTTCACCCCTTTTATGGGCGTTGGGGAGAGAGATGCGGTCCAGGGGAGAGGAAGAGAGGGCGTGGCGACGGAGGCGGAGACGGAGTCAGGGGCGCGTAGCGGAAATAGGATACAGAGAGCACAACCAGAACACTAACATGAGTGCAATGTGACTTTATTCGCTGCAGCGACGCCGCATTTGCATCCGCTGCGTTGTGGCTGCCGATAAACTGCTCGTCTTCATGCTACCGGGGCCCCGGACGCGTAATATAAAAAGACGGAAAGCTCCTTTACTCTGGCAATCAATTATTTCTTCCAAAGCGCATCTCAAGGGAATTGGTGCTCTAACTTCCTGCGGGATATTAGTCTCTTAATAGAACGAAGCGCTGCAACATTTGTTGCGATGAAATTAAAGCAAGACGGGAAGGTGCAATAGAGCTAGATGTTCATTATATTAAAGCTGTGTCAGTAGACAACAATTCTCTACATGAAATCAAGATGGCATGAAAGAAAAGGAATAAAAAAAGAAAGAAAGAATAAGACAAACAGAGGAAAGGGTGAAGAAAGTAAGAAAACAGTTATGCATGTCTGCTTATGAATTAACAGGTCTCAATATCATCATTAGAGACCCGAAAACGATGTTGAATGAAACGTCAAAATATGTGCATAAATATGTAATGAAAACAATAAGAATATATAATAAATATGTAATATCGCATTAATTATGTAATATTAAAACACTCTAATTATAAAACAACACATTTACATAATACTAAATTACATTTATAAAAATATTCCTAGACAAATTTTAAGAATACAAAAGTTCTAAAAATCATTCAATGTATGAGTAGAAAAAGCTTCATCTATTTTTATGCCGAAGTTTCGCAGTCAGATTAGATGCAATAGAAGCCATTGTACAAACTGGCGATGTTTACACCTACGTGATAAGTATCACTGCCACGGCCAGCATTCTCATCGAAGTATTACACGTCGGCGATCACCGAATTACTCAGAAATTGAAGTTATAGGTCACGAAACGCGGTATCAGTAATACTTTCCACTCCTAACGGCGAAAATACTCTCAGTCGCTGAAGCGCACTTCTCGCTACAGAGAACTGAAACAGGTGCGCCGGCAGGGAGAATATCTCCCTCGTCTTCACGTTGATCGTACAGCACCTCAAGTAGACAGCGTGTAGTAATAATGTAGGGGAAATGGTAATTTTTAAAGATACGTAATAAAATTAAAGACAATTGATATAATAAAAAAAATTGTGCAAATAGCAAAATATATGAAATATGTAATATAGTATTAAATATGTAAAAATATGTAACGAATATATAACCATAGAATATCTCCCTTTATTGTCCCGTTGTCGTAACAACGCGTATTCGTTGACTTCCGAGATTGAAAACAATGTCATTATTCCAAAGCTGGATCCCGATTTTATTAACCCACAGTTCTTGGCTTATCACAATATATTACGGTAAACATAAATTTTCTCGCAAAGTCGTTAAAGACCTTAACTTAAAATCTTTTTAAATGGGATAGGTACTTGCGTGTTTGAATCAAGCTTAAGAGATTATAGAGAATATTGTGTATCTTCCTGTACATGCTATCAAAACGACCTCATGTTTTCCCCGTAACTACCGTCATTCATCTTTCGCCAACATAGCACCTCATGTCATTCATGTAAATAGGCTAGCTCATTCTGTATTCGGCAATTTAGCAACCACAAATTATTGAGAGAACTATGGTGTCACCTCCTGTACTTGCTACCGTAACGACCTCAAGTTCTTCATAGAAGTACGGTGCTTCAGTCCGCATTTGTCAACTTAGAAACCAATAGCTCTAGAGATAACTTGTGCTTGCTTCCGTAATGGCATCATGTAATTCTTGTGACTACGGTGCCTCATTCAGTATTGGGCGAACTTAGAAACCAAAATCGATTGAAATATACATGGTGTCTACACTTGCACTTGCTACCGTAACGACCTTCATGTAACTACAGTGCCTCACTCCGTATTCGGAAACTTAGAAACCAAAAGCTATTGAGATAACTATACTGATTCCTCCTGTACTTGCAACTGTAACGGCCTTATGCCATTCATGTAACTACCGTACCTCAAACCGTATACGGCAACCTAGCAACCAAAGGCTCTTGAGATAGCTATGTCGTCTTCTCCTGGACTTCGCTCAGAATCATATCATTTTACTCATGTAGCTACGGGGCCTCATTCGTTACTAAGAAAATAGCAACCAAAGGCTCTTGAGACAACTATTGGATCTCCCTCTACACTTGCCTCGTAGCAATCTTATATTATGCATGTAACTACAGTGCCTTATTCCGTATTTGGAAACTTAACAACCAGTCGTTGAGATAACTATGGTGTCTCCTCCTGGAGCTGTTTCGTAACGACCCCACGATATTCACGTAACTAGGCTGCGTCATGCGTACCGTGATTGGAATACATGCACGATAATTTCCCGTAAAGAACGCATTATAGTTGAATAGCAGCTAAAAGCAATAACATTTACGCTACGAACTTGGTGTTTTAGAAATCGGAAACAAGGTAAGTTAGGGAAAAGTTTCGTGCTCTTTGCAATTCGTACGTACGTTAACCGGCTTGAATAAAATTCAGCTCAGTCCAGAAAACCCTAATTATTTGAGACAGATTTGATCATACCCACAAAATTTTAACTAGGAAGCGTAAGACATGTTGAAAAAGTTCCATTCAGTAACAGAACAGTTAGAGACGGGAATATTTTACTCTCAGCAAGTTTCAAAACCTTTCGTCTACAAATCCGTTAATACAGAAATAATTTCGAATTAGCTGAGATGTTCAATGAGTAATATAGGCTTGTGCAATGCAATTAAATGCTGGACAGTATAATGCAATACCGAACTGTCTTACCCTCGAAACGAAATTATTTCAAAATATTTCTACCACAATATGTAAATAAAATATACACACTGTCAAGATGTGGCAAGTTTAGTAGAGTACCTTACATTTGCCCCAACGAGTGGGCCTGTCCTCTTGAAACGGAGGTAAGGGGTATCTCAATATCAAAGGTGTTCCTTTTTTTCAAACCCAAGTTTTCTCAGACAAAAATGAAGTTCGATTAACATGTCATTTGCTGGTGGTTGCGGCCGCGATGATAGTGTCAGCAGCTTCTGGAACGAGCACCGCCCGCTCACACACTGCAACGAAATGTTGACTCTCGCTGATTTGTTGCGCTTTCACTACTTCGTCGTGGACCCATTGGGCTGTTGTTCCTCCACTGATTGGGAAGTGCTCGTCGCTGTGATACTGTTGACTGAACCGCTGAGAACACGAGAATCATCAACGTGAAAGCGCTTGTCTCGCTTAGCGCAGCTCTAAAGCAATAAATATAAGCCTAAGAGTTGACCGATTGGATGTTTCGGTCACGTTAACTCACATAATCATTAGTCCCGTATTGTTGGGAATATGTAATCCCCAGAGGTGGCGGTGTTCCTGCCCCGCTGCATTGTGAGACCTTCATTTCCTCCTCCAGGTATCTCCCCTAGCGCGCCACCGGCCCCACGGGTCTTGGAACAAGCTCTGAGGTTCTGATGCGTGTGGCAATGAGGTGCATGTAAGGTGTAGGGGTGCATAAGGGGAGAGAAAGAAAATGCCTGCCCCATGGCCCTTTTGCTAGAGTTCTGCTCCGTCATTTGCAAAGCACTGATAAAAATCTAAAGATTATTGCAGCTGTCCGTTGGAATCCCCCTCCACGCACCGGGTGAATTCAATCTCGGTTCGCAGCTCCGTTTTCATTTCCACGCAGCGTCGAAACTTCGCCTCCGCCGGGACTCGAACCATGAGCTCTCCCTGTCAGAGCCACTCCAGAGACAACGGTAATACTGGCTCAAACCTAGCTCAGCCTGTCGTATGACTAGGGAATTAATCAGTGTTGTTGGCAGATTTTTAATGGCAGTGCCCAAGGTCAGTGTATATTAGATAAAAGCTCGAGTATGTATGTGGCGTCGAAGTAAGAACGTAAGTATTCATCAGAAATAAAGTCGACCTTTAGAAGTGGTCGCCAGAATTGATTGGCCGTCAAATTTCACGAAATCGGCGCATTATCCAAATGCCAGCCGTCGCCCTACCCACTCCTCTCTTAGGGAATGTTTGCCTCGTAACGATTTTCTGGGTTCAATTTCACTCGAGCTTGTCCTTGTGAATCGAGTGTTACTCCCACTTCAACCCAATCAATACTCAGCTCTCTCTGCCTTCAGTTTAAGTGAAGATGTGTGGATCAACAAATATTTAAAGCTCCGTTGTTCGAATATAGTGAAATTGCTTACATGAAATCTCTTTTAGAAAGTCATCATAACGGAAAGAGAAAATCAAAATCGATGCATTAAACATTATACAGAAATGATTGTACCATCAATAATAAAAATCAAGCAATAAATTCAAGAAAGTAAAAACAAAAGTCACAATACTACAGTGAACTATTTCAGCCAAAGAAACAAATTTAGCCCAGCCAGTACATAAATCAACCAATCTGAGTACGATGAGTGAGGAGAATGACAATATTTAAAACATAAAATTCTGCATTTATCTCTCGTCTTTAATATCAAAGCCCCAAAAAATGTTACCGACAGTTTATGTTTTCTCCTAGAATCCACCGCCCCCTGCCCCGCCCTCCGATCAGCTCCCAGAGGGCCACGGCTAAGATTGGTGTAGTTAGGAAGGAGAGAGACGCAATTTGTACCTCAACATCGGTATGTCTGAATGTGATTGTGTGTATCACCCATAACTCTGATTAGAATCTTTTGTCCTGAAACTTTGTAAATCCGTCAGTAGAAAGACCTAGTTGGTCGTTACAGTGATCAATAATACATTTTAATTTTGGGGGGTTCTTTACACATTTTTTGCGTGTAGCCTTGCTGTTCGAAATTTTAATAATGTCCCAAATTTTCAAGACACTTTTTAGCCATATTAAATCTTGTGTCTTTAATGTCTTTTTGCCTTCATTCAATTGAAGGTTTTTAAATCATGGCAGGCACTTTTTTAAATGAATCTGAGTAATTGTTGAGTAATACCTTCGAGAGGAGGAAAAGATGCGGTGCGCCATGCATTTCCACTAGTTTCACATTTGTTGATGGAATTACGAAAAGCATTGAACGTCACAGAGACGATAACGCAAGGCAAAGTTGGTTAGAAACCTCGCCTATCGCTTGGATTTACAAACTTTAATCACGACTGTCATTTGCTGTTTATCGCCCTTAACCACAGACGGTCAAACTGAATACACTCTCCTCCATTTATTAAATTTTATTACTAGTACTTCACCAGTACTTCACTACCAGCAAACTAGCTCTTCATTGTTGATTATGCGGATTGTCTATTTTATACATCTTGATTTATCAGATTTATTTCCTGTTACAATTAGCTTTGCGCATCTCGGAGTCAGTTTGACACGTCTGTCTCTTGTCTGTTAACACGTGACAAGAAAAAATATTTATTGCTGACACTACCGAAAGCAGGTTTGGGCGTAATATTTTTTACGCTATGTGAGTTATATTTATTGCATATATATTTTTTTTATTTTTCGAGCACTATCCTTGGTCTTATCTTGATATTTTTCATCGTTTAGCGTTAATGCATCAGCAACAAAGCTGGGTTTTATAAAAAGTCTTGCTAAAGAACTAGTTACCAAGGAATTAGAAAGATAGTTGTCCATCACACGTCTTGGACAAAACAACAGAATTTCAATTAAGAAAATACTACGTAGAGAATTGAAAGAGAAGATGGAAAACTATCAACAAGAAAATATTTCTCTATTTATCCTAAGAAGTTGATGGTGAAAACAAATACTAATTGTTGCTTTTACAAAATTCACTGTGTGGTACAATATTCGTCAACAATATTTACGAATGGTAAAACCAATGAAACAGATGTATTTATAAAATATGGATAAATGTATTTAATCGTTACATTCGTTATCAAATATTTAGCCTGAATAGCTCGATTATAAACACGCAATGAAAAAGCAAGTAATTAATAATTATTATCCCAAAATCTTTTAAAACGTTTTTTATTATTATAAAAGTAATTTCACAATGTACACAAAAATAATTTAAAAAAGTAAATTAGGAGAGCATAAATCGTCGAGAAAGGATGACGAGTCAGTTTGACTCCACGTCTGCAGTTGCGTAACATAAATTCACGTCTGTCGTTACGGGTTGAAGACGTTGACTACGAGGCAGGGTTGAGTACATTGAAGTGTCGTCTTTTCTGACGGTTTTCCCCCTTATCTTTTTCTCTCGGCCGCATCATCTCGGCTCTTTTCCTTTGGCTATAAAATACGACGGAGAGACCACCTGAGGGTGAATACCGGGTGCCGACAGATTAGTACTGAAGGACGAAGGCTGTGTACCGTGGTGTTGAGTAATGTCTTTCGTATCTGTAATACATGATCTACTAATTTGAAGTTACAATTCTCTCATTAGACAAGCAGCTCAACACAAATTTGTTAAACAGTTTTCTCAGATTCGGCACATTGATTCACAATTCACATGTCACTATTCCACTGTCTTCTTACCCTCATCATAAGGTACAATTTTCTCATTACGACCAATAATCTAAGATGACATTTCCTTCTTAGGCAACAGTCATAGTACGAAATTTTTTTATTACCTTTAGATTCACTAGTAAAATCAACACTCATAAAATGCTTCTAAAAATTGTAAATATAAATTCGTTAATAATTTCGTAAGTGCTGCTTAAAATGTGAACATTGTAATAATAAATAACTATAACAGTCTATATCATTTCATAAGTTGTACTAATAATATTTTTTATAACTATGAACTCTAGTTTTTGCTTGAATTATTCGCAAATTAATCATTTCTCAATAAATCATTACAGGTCTGAGTAAACACATTATCGATATTTATACTATTTCTAATTTACCACAAGCAAACACAATTTTGCATTCTATTCCATTTACGATAATTTACATAAAATATAATAGAATTGTGTAATTTACTACTTCACATTGTCTACTATAATATTAATGTTTACACAACCCCTGACATTTGAATTCCAGTTTATCAAAAAATGTTAACACTGCATCATATTGTTTCCAAAACGCACACGATATTATTTTATCACACGTTTGAAAAACGAAAGCCAAATACTCGCACATAATTGGTCGTGGTCATTGGAATATAATAAATGGTAATAAGTAAAAAAATATTCAAAATATGTTCACTTCACAAAAGGTAATTAAAAACTTTCCTACTAAAGAAATAGAGGAAATTCGGAGAACTGAAACGTATTGAAACATACCCGACGTTGACTGGTGCCAATTTGAAACAAGTCCCACTTGGAGCGACATTTTTAAACATAATTATTACAGATAAATTTGGTCGCCAGGAAAAGGTTATGTTTTGCTTGCTCAGTTAATTGGGGTCCGAAGTTCATAATTGCTGATACTTACTCTGCAACCAATTATTCAATCTGCCATCCATACGGAGTGGCAAGGAATTTGAATCTGAAAATCTTATTGCAATGCTGAATTGCACGTAACGAGCAATGATAATCAGCTTTCTTTCAACTTAACAAATTAGAATTTATTATATTGATAAGCAAAACGAATTGATCTTTGGTCATGACCATTTTTCTCTATATTACAATAGTTATAAAACCTTTTTATTCATTCGTGGATCTTCGCGCGCTCTCCACTTCTTCGTTCGATGGCGCCCTGTAGAACCTTTTCCGTCGACGCAATATAACTTGCTTCTGGATAAAGTCCTCCCCTAATGTCCGTGATCTGGTACCAAATTCTCCCGGCGATACTATTACAATCCGTGACTTCTCTCACTTGCGTCTCGGGTAGACTCCTAGACACGGATTTACTTCCTCCAAGAACGCTCTATTCTAATATAAAAGCGATAGTTAATTTTGTACAACTGTCAATTACAGTATTTCTCGATCAGGTAAAATATATCAAGAGCCGACCCGCTCATCACCGCGTTGCTCGAGCGAATGAATGTTCTTCTAAAAACTCGGAAGCATCCGAATTTTATATATATTTCTTTTGTCTCTCAAAACAATACTTATTCCGCCTCTGCTCTGTCATTTCAACCTGACGAAAATAATCCTTAACTCCGGTTGTTTATTTGTCACATAGCGACACCCTCGCGATCGTCCATTGACATCCCTATATTCTGTGTCATAAAATGACATTTACATAATAAAAATGGTTCGTCATTTTGGTATATCACAATATACAACTCAATTTTACTGCTAGCCTATGCATTATCTTCAGGAAAATCACTTTCGAGAAGAGATGAATTTCTTAGTTATAAAACTGTAGGACATTTTATCACAATAATATATTTCATTGAAGTCGAGTCGTCATCTCGTGATGAAAAACAACCTATAAATATTAGATAATATGCCGAACTTATTAAAAGAAACAATCATTACTGAATATCTTTTACGTGTCGTCTACTACTGTCATAAGAAATAGTTCTATTTTGAAGAATTTATAAGATGCTTTTTAAAAAAGACCACAACTGTGCAAGTGTTAAAAAACAGACACCCAAGAAGTTCATTAATTAAATTTATGAAGATAATAATAGCCCACAATTTTGTAGTTTAAAGTAGTATGAGTACTACGAATGTAGCAGCATGTGTGATTAGAAAACAGAATATCTTCGTGCATAACTTGAAACTGGTATTTATACCCTTAATTGCCTGTATTCACATCCGTTACTATAAGATATTTTCATATTAAGTGTGTGAAGTTTCCGTTTTTTTCTTGGCCGATCAAAATCTCAATCGAGACCATGAAAAGGGTGAAAACTTTACACACGAAATATGAACAACATTTTTTCTACAACTGCATAAAAATATAATACAAATGGTTTCGTATTTTTTAAGTCCGTAGCCCAGAACCAAACGTACAAAAAAGTATTCTAAAACCGTGCAAAAAAGACTTTTTCCACGGTAACAAGATAGTTGTCTTGGCAACGATCTTTTTTTAATGGCGATTAAAAAATGACGAAGTTCACGTACTGCTAGCGATGCAAAAAAAGTTCTTTTCTATGTAGTTGTAGAAAAAAATATTTTTTTACGAGTTGTAAGAACTCCTAGCATAGAACAATTGAGGAATGTAGCATCGGTTACCATGAACGCAACTTTTGTTGAGAGACTTGATCGAGTAGGTGGGTTGAAGGACGCTTTAACGTAGTATGTTGGGAATATTAATGCAACATGCTGATTATTTAAAACCCAATTAGTAGGGACTTCAGGATATTGGAAGTTAGACAATACCTTGGGGAAAATGATTTCTCAAATTAATAGGTGGTTCTATAGGAAGAAACAAGATACACACGAACGCAGAGTTTGTAACATTTGCCGATTGATTCTGGTTACATAAATTCAGAAACAACATATTTGCATGTGTTTGAACTTAAAATGTTCTTATTGAAATTACCTCGAAAGAGTGATCAATGGACAGCGATGTTTTGTGAGGGGAATTACAGCTGTACCTGAATTAAGAGGGCGATACAAACGATCGCGGGCATTTAGGCTACGTGTGTATTCACCGTTGCAGGAACATTGAGTTTAGTAGATTTGGAACAACATCCTTGAATTAAATCCCTTAGCTGGTAGTCTACAAAACGAGACCTTGTTGTTTATTACATTTTAAATGTTTATTTCCTCTGGATTCTGTAGTTAGCGTGTGTCATTAGAAACTTTCGTGTCATTAGAAACTTTCGCTAACATGAAACACGTTGCGTTGTTGTCACATTATCTACTTAAGTTTTTTTAATAAACGCTTATCAATATTAGAATGTTTAACCAAGCACAGCACCGCACTACACGATATAAAAACAAGGTTTGAGACTGGAAGTTTGACGTTTGGTTCAAGTATTGAGTATTCAAATATTTTCGGGTTTTAAACGAAGTGCGGAATGTTCGCATGGGCGCAACTAGACGAGAAAGTATGAGCGCCTGACTGGTCTCCCAACATGTTTGGTAGCGAAGAGAATGTAAGTGTGTGTGTGTGTTTAAGTGTAGAGATAGGGGTAAGGAAGAGGCAGGAAAGATGGCGCACGGTCCTTGGCCGTTTGTTGCAATATTCATAGGAGGAAGTATGGAAAAACACCAATCAGAGCCACTGGCCACTCGAATCCTCCTCCAGAAAGCGGCTGAGTTTGATCCAGCTACGTAGTGTCCATCAAAAATCGTGCACCGTCGCGATTGGAAAACTAGGACTTCTCGGTCTGAGACACTGCAGCGGCAATAGTCATGTACTGAGCCATTTCAGACGGTAGGGTGTAAATAACCGAATTGTAATGCCACAAACCCTTCGTTACCTTTTCATTAGACTTCCTCCGCCGACAACGTAGAAGGAGGAAATATAGGTTTCTTTCAGAATGTTATAAAATTCTTATTTCTGTTCATTACTTATCAAAAAATATTAACAACGGTTTATTTATTATCTAAAATGACGCTTATATTTCTATCACGAATCCACTACATATTGATGTGAAACAAATCATTCATCCGATCTGTATAGAGCTCTCAGTCTTCGTATTATTTAAGAGCATCTTTGCCTATCGCCTTGTTGCTAGACCTCGTGTTAGAAAAAACAGCGTTACCACTACGTAATTGTATCTGATACTTCACATTAAGTCGTTGCGTTGAAGATAAGTAAAACGTTTACCCGAAACGATCTGCACACGCCGTGGCCGCGTTGTCTGCTGTTGACCACATTCGACAGGGGCGAGATCTACGCCTTCGCCTTCCCGAAAGCACATAATCGCGATTTCGCACAAATGTCAGACAAGTATTTACACCACAACTCCTCAAGCATCGGCTTCGTACTATTTAGAAGTTGAGGTGCTGTATTCCCACAAGCGTATTCGAATCCAGTCCGAATGGAGAGCAGAAAATTCACTCGACTACCTTCCGAACAGAAACAGGCCTGTCTGTTCTGGGACCAATATTTAAGGAATATTCAAGACTTCAAGCCAGAAAAAAAACCTTTGAGTAAAACTGAAATCGTTATTTCTTGCTCTAAGCTGTCGATTCGTGGTAGATGCTATAATACTGACCAGTTTGTCCCTGTCAGGCGGTATCTGGAACTATTATAAGTGCTTAACGAAATTCAAAGTTGGGGATGGTCAGATCTTTGAGGAACGGCACACAGATTAACCCATGAACGACGATGAACACGGTAATAATTTGTAAAAATGCACTTGCCGGTAGCTGCCGGGTAACCGCTGCACCAACGGGCGGTAAAATAGGTGGCAGCGCATTGTCGTATGCGGTGTTTTAATCGCTACACACGGAGACTAATGTCAATGATTGCAGTAGCAGTGGTCAGATGAGAAGCCAATGTGTAATTTACTGAAGTTTTCCAGAAAAGTTATTCCGTCACAAATTATAAATATTGTGAAAAACGAAAATGTGCACTGAACACATCAGAACCATAGAAGGAGTGGACTCTCATTTAAACCGCCCAATAAACCCTTAACTTTCAAAAGAAAGATTGAGTGCGTCCCATTGGAAATGCTAGAAGAACAAATTTCTTAAAATATTTTCTTCAGCCTAGGGATAAAAAGTGTTGGAAAGAGACAATCAAAGCCCTCAACGTTGAACAGTGTCCAATCTGTTACACAAACGAGTGCCGTATGAGAGAACACGGATCTTTGGAACAGCAACAAAACCGCCCCACAAGCTCACACGCCCACTTCTCTATTCTGCCTCAACTCCGCTGCAAAACAAGTCGATCCCAACGGCGCGCCTCGCGGCCCCCTGCAATCGCACCTGCCTCCCCTCCCTCCCCCTCCCCATGCCCCAACCTCGCGGCGCCGCGGAGGCGGCTCTAATTAAAAGGCGGCCGCTGCCGTTAACAGTTTCATAGCAGCCTTAATAATGGAAAGGCGCAGGTAATTAGAAACGGGGGCCCACGTGGGGCCCTACCCGATATACTACTCCCGCCCCGCCTCGCCCCACCCCGCCCCTCCCCGCCACTTCCCGGCCCGGTCCCGCCCCGCCCCTCCCTGTCCCGCCTTAAGGGTGAAGTTGAAAGGGGGCGGGCACGGTGCAGGAGAGAAAAGCAAAAGAATGAGGAGAGCAATATGAGATAAATATTGGATGAGGAAAGGATGGTAGGGAGGGAAGAGGTGTGCTTGCCGTTGCGTGAAACACGGAGGGCGGGGAGGTAGAGAAGGATGGGTGGAGTGAGAGGGGAGGTGAAGCAGGGATGGGATGAGATGGAGCTAAGGCAGAGCTGAGACGGCAGGGACGAAAGCGAAAGCAGAGGCTGTGCAGGGGGAAGGAACGCCGGAAGAACAAATACATGGAGAAACCGACGTTTTGAAAACCAACACTTTTTCTGTGGACTCCAAAACGTGTTTCCGTTCAAAACATAAAATCTATATTCCGAAGCCTTTAATAACTTTCTCAACACTACGAGTACTACTCCGTATGTACGTACGTAGACAAGGTTAAAAGATATACATTGTTGCTAAGTTAGCTAATGTAATACTTGAAGGTGAAGTACCATGATCTTAATAGGAGCGTTTTTATCCGAATTTTCATTTTAATTTGCTTTTAGTGTTAAAAATGTCAACATTTTACGTTGTGGAAGACTCTGCATAAACATATATTGCGTTTAATATTAAGATAAACGCTAGTTCCTCATTACTGGTGCATCTCCAAAATTCATTACGGTTTTGCAAATAAGGCATACACACTCAGAAATATACTCATATCAGAGCAACTTCCAGACTCTCTGGATATTTCAACGTACTTATATGGGAAATATTGTTTACGACATTCCTTAATTTTTCTGTAATGTTCAATGAATTAAAAAGTACAATACCCGTTTGTTTCGATACAATACATGTTTACAAAACATGTTTGTTTAGAAACAATCCTAAAATTTTCAAAGAAAACCACCAACAAAGAAAGTGAAATGAATGTTATGATTTAGTATCTTTCTCACAAAATGGTCCTTTTGATTTCATTGGAGAACCTACTGTATATAAGTTCAAAAATAATTTACAAAAAATCTTCAACTATCCAGGTACTGTCAAACTTTCAGAATTGAATTGCGAATATGATGGCTTTTGAAGAATACTCTTTATATTAGAACAATTTTGATTGATAGACGGCAGATCTCTTTTAGGCCTTTGCATCATATTGAATTTGGAAGTGGTCAGGAATTTCTTTTTTTCTTTCTTTCTTAAATTGGATTTAGAAGCCTTTCCACTGCTCAGCTCATTCAGTGCTGTAAAGTGGACGGTGAGGTGGTTGATGCAGGAGAAATGGGAGAGGGAGGGAAAACGAAAGAACCTCAGGAAAGTCGCATTGTCTCCACAAATTCCTCGTGGAGTGGCCACTGACTGAACCTGGGCCCACTCCCCATCCCCACTTGCGCCGGAGGCATTGGCACCGCTGAGGGGGGGGAGGCTACGGTGGCGCCATCAGGCGAGCGCCCCGCGAATAAATCGCCCGCGCCCTCTGCGCAGAGGCCCAAGAAGCCCACGGAGATGAGATGCAAATCCGCAACCGCTAACGACCGCCGCCGACTTTAAATACTGCTACAGTGCGCATTGGTCGCTTCTGCTCGGCCGAAACGTTGTGCGCGACACGTCCGAAAAAGACAAAGACATTTTACAAGAACACTCGCACCGCCATTTTGCCCACCTCCTGCGGAAAAGCTGCGCCTGCGTGATTCCTGTTATTCTGTTCCGCTGAACGCCCAAACGGGATTCCCAAATCGTTCGCAATAATGCCAGGTAAACGCACGGGAAACAACTGAATACCACCATATTGTTGGCGTTGGTTTCTGCGGAGACGAGGTTCACAGACGGCCATGGGCTTTGGAGGGCTCGTTCCTGTACGCGTACTCTTGGATTGGCCCTAGAGGAGGCCCAGTTATAAACAAACGAACGATACGACTGCCAAAGCTTACAAAAGCATGTTAATAGGAAAATAGCACCAGGGAATGAGAATATAAAAATGGAGGAAGGACTGATGGACAAACGGCGAGAGACGTTTTGCTGTCAAACGATTTTTCGATAATCAGATCTTGCAAATCATGGATTCCGAATACAGAATGTGATGAAGTAATTCACTTTGCTCCAAAATTTATATTCCTCGATTCATCGACCACCTGCACGTTTAAAACGGATGTTTTCATTTGTGGACGCTTACATGAAGCTTTAATTTTTTTTAATTTTCTGAAAACTAGCTCTAAAGTTTCTGATTATACTTGGTCTTTGTATAGCGTAAAGTACACTTCAATAATAACGCTGGTATCGTGCCCGTTGAAATTCCTGATTTTTCGAAAATTGTCGAATTTCAAAATTTATATCGGCGTTTTAGGGAAGGCGTCAAAAGAAATCCATTCTAAAGAATAAGATATTTAAAAAAAGGTCAGAACAATTGTTTGAAAACGAGTAGTTTTTAGGTAATTTGTGTTTGAAGTTAATGCAAATTATAAAAAGTCGACGTAGCTGTAAAGGCAGAGTCGAAAGTCCTGCGGTCGGGAGCTGGACTCTCGTACCTCCCGGCTAGAGGCGCTGTTGAGACAAGGACAACGCTGCCCCTGGGCCTTCATGCAGAGGCGGATACCAAAGCGGAAATGGCGCATGGTTCAACATGGCTGAAAGCTTCACTTATTGTTAACTATCACAAACGTACACAATTGCAGGTTTCTGAGGCTGCATTCTGAAAACTAACGTACTCATCTTCTAACAAAATCTTATGCAAACTCAAACTAAACGTTTCAAAATTCAGAACTGCTCTTCTCTCGCTCGCCTCGTCGAGAATTTTTTTTTCGTGCGTCAAACACTCTCTTTTAGTTTTAGTTAAGACATCTTGTGCCTCCTAAATCATCGCTCAGTATATGGAAATTCTCTGCCATGAAATGTATACTATCAAATGTTTCAAAGATTATTATTGTTCATAGTTATACCAAAACTGACGTTTGTTTTGCTTCCATCCATTTACAGAACACATCTGTTTTGTCGCCTTGTCAGGATGTTATTTAATAAGCTTTATGTAAATATTGTCAATGCTTATCAAATAAAATTAATGAAACGTCGAGTAAATATCCGAAACAAACACATCAATAACATTCAATGTATATTTAATCTTTTTTGAAACAATAGATTCATTTAATTAAATTTTTATTTCCTGAAAAGGTGACATTATTTTAGTTTTTGTCCAGGTGAAAACGCAATATTCTGGCGTTGCATATCTCGAGATTCTAAATCTAATAATCTTACATAGGGTGAAAAGTTTATTTTTGTTTAAAAACGTATTTATTTTAATACTACTTTTATCAATAAAATACTTTTTCGATGTGAAAGTCATGAAATTGAAGATTACATATGTATGTACATATTTTACATTAGGTAATAACAATTACAAACTATTTATTAAAAATAAATTCCCGTTTAATTGAATGCGGAGTAAAGTAAATACAAATCAAATAATAGTGATTCTTTGACGTAAAATAAAAAAAAAGGATGGATTATCAATATCATATAAGGAATATTGTGAAGTATATAATAATAATATAGTTAATCAATCTAAACTTGATAATAAGAATTTCAAATTTTACTACTTATGTTCGGATTATAGTATCACTGAATAGTGAACATTTATAACGAAATTCAACTCAGGATTGAATTGCTCGCTCCTAATTCTCGGCGTGGCTGAACGCGATGTTCCACGTGGCTGCGAGGCACTCGGCGCATCGGCGGCGTTGCCAGTTCGAATTCGCGTGGCCACCCCGAGAGCCACGAAGCTCCCGTACAAGATAGTTAGGGCTTCCCCAAACTCCTGCAAACCGGAAGTGGACGAGGAGGACACTTCCGCCTCTCGCAGTCGCTGCAACTTTTCCAAATAAAAGTCCTTGGAAATGTCAGAGGTTGTAAAGTGGAGGCACGGAGGCGTAGTTTCAAGGTCTTTTTGAGAGTCAAATGGAATCTCTGATCAGATCACCATCTTCGACTAAATACGTCAACAAGTTGTTATCGAAAATATTTAAACACGACAGAAGTTATTGAGACAACTGACAGAGAGCATGTCCTTCTCATTCAAATTATTTCCACAAAAGAACTAGAAGTAAACATGAATATTTTGAATAACGTAGATTCTATTTCACACACGACTGGCTAAACCGCTTTCCCACCATAATCTAATGAGTTACCTAGAACAGGGATGTCGTAGGTACTTCTGCTGTGGTTGTATGTTTTCTCTAGTCAAAAGCCTCTTTAGACACAAAAAGATGCATTACTTCCTCTGCGTGTCCTAGCTCACTCTTTCCAATCTTCCCATTGCCTCAGCTCAGGACGTGTTTTCGTTCTTATCCTTCCCTTACGTACTAATAACTTTTATGAGAATATCGTGGAATTTCCGCCTCATAATTTACCTCACCTGTAAAAATATGGAAACAAAGTTGAAGATAAAAGCAGTCAGAGACGGATTGCTGCATATTACCAAGCAGCATGTTGCCTTATTCTAAACCTAGCTGTTGGAGGAAGGGAAATGTCCACAGAGCAAAGAAACAAGCGAGGTGCGTGAGAGCCCAAGTTGAACGCGAGGGAACTTCATCCGGAGGAAGAAATTAAGCAGATCAGTTATTTTTATTTTTCCCAACTTTGTCCCAAGTTTCGTGCTCGCGTGCCCTGAATGCGGGAGGGGGGAGGCAGTTGTTTACTGCAAGTGCCCCCTGGCAGACGCAGCGGGAGGACGCGACCGCGTCCCGGATATCGACGGGCGCCACCGGAAGTGCAGCCGATTCGCCGCTCGAAGGATCATTAGTTCACGCCCTGGCCAATGGATCGCGTTCACAACAGCGCCTGACGGGCAATTTCATTCGCGATATGTTAACTTTGGGGTTATCAAATTATTAATTACTTATCAATGACTCGCGGGGAAGTGTGCGACTGTTTGTGCCAACAGTTTTCGTAGCTGACACTTGGCTGCAGAGGTCGTGTGGTGGGATGGGGGTTGTGATGGAGAGAGATGTGTTGGATAGGTAAAGGTTATGGAGCGGATGAGTGAGAGCGCTTCGTATGACTTCGATAT
>BLKR01016696.1:0-21921 GCA_011170035.1 Teleogryllus occipitalis | reverse complement strand
AGGTGGAAGTTATGACAATTCCTCCTCAGTTCGTGTTTGCATTGCTCAAAAGCGCGCGTTCTTTAAATCTCGATCAAAGTAAATTTCCTCATAGCTATCGCCATTAACAATGCATTTTACATTTACAATATGAAACAAATATTTTATTAGGTAATTACTTTCGGAAGAAAATATGTGACAAAGATTTTCCTTTCGTTTTTGAGAAACCGCCCCTGGGATGAAATGATGGATAGAATTTGCAAAATTAAATTATTACTAACCATTACCAATGTACGAGAAAGTATTTGCTGTTTACGACCTGTTGTTTCTTTATATTTTAGCTCGAATATAACGAAGTGAGCTTATAATGGTATAGGTCCGATTTTCATGAAAACCTCTGCTTTTTCCCAATTTTTTATTCTCGCTCTTGCGGTTCTTGTACTGCTGAAGTACCCCACAGGGCCATCATGCTACATAAAGTGGTTTCCTTTATGATAGGGAGAGTATCCCTCGTCACTGTCTGCAAATGGATTGATTGAATGATTACTCATTCCGGGCGCGTCAACTACTGAGGTAATTAGTTCCGTAAGTGTAGTGCATGATTTACATCAGGAGATGGCGGTGATCTTCCCCCTCTGGACGGCGAGATCCGGCGCCGACTGTCGACTAGCAGGGTTTTTTCTCCAACCAGGTATCTCCGACCAGTGGGGCACCGCCCCAGTCGGGACAATTTCTAAGTCCCTGACCGGTCTCCCGGCATGTGTGGTAGTGTAGTGCATGTTAGTGTAAGTGTGTGTGTAAGGGGTGAGGATAGGACAAGGAAGAGGAAGAAAAACTCGCATGCGGTTCGTTGGTTAGGGTATTGCTCCGGCATTCGCCTGGTGTTGATCGGAGAAACCACAGAAAACTACCCATCAGAGCAGCTGGCCGCTAGAATTCTCCTCCAGACAGAAACAGAATTCGACGTAGCTCACAAACTAGTGTCGAAAATCCTGCCGCCGTCGGGACACGAACCTAGGACCTCCCGGCCAGAGGCACTACAGTGACATCAGTTAATGCACTGAGCCACCACTCCCTGTCTGCAAATAGAAAGATGGGGCTATCAAAGGGGATACGTAGGGAGCTTGCTGGAGCTCCATTGGTGCCATAATGTACACTCAGTCATCCATAGAGTGATAGGAATTCGCTTTAGAGCCGAGATGCAAAAGGGGCGCACACCTTTACGAACCAACTAACCACTCGGTGAATAACGAATATGTAAATTTTAAAAATTCAAAATTATTTTAAAAAATTGTCTGGAATTTGTGTAAGAAAGTTTTTAGGTTACTGACAAAATTAATTTGTAAATTTAAAAACTCAAATTGAGAATAATTTTAATTAAAAATTGTTTTATTCTGCTGAAAACACATCTACAGGATTTTTCCAGAAAAGGGAAATAAAAGGGTAAAATTGTCAAATTGCATTATAGTTTATTAACCAAGAATCTGGGCATTTTTTATCAATTGACGAGTTGCTTGATTGAATCATTAATCTTTAGTGGTACGTTAGCTATTGTAGTAATTAGTCCCGTTAGTACAGTAAATGTCCCAGGAGTGAAGATCCGTTTTCCCGGAAGTTTAGTCCCGGTAATTTCTTCCCCACTGGATGGTGAGATCGCCCTTCACGTTGGCTTGCGGGGATTTCCCGATCCCAGTATCTTCCTCGAGCAGGGCACATTCCCAACGTGTCCTGCTCTAAACGTGCGACATGTATGGTAGTATAGTGATGTAAGTGTGTGTAAGAGGAGAGTATGGGTAAGGAAAAGGAATGAAATAATGTGCGCGGTCCGTGGCTCGTTTGTCATAGTATTGATCCGGCATTCGCCAGGTAAAAATGCGAGAAACCTCAGAAAACTACCGATGTGAGCAAGCGGTCGCAAAAATTTACCTCCAGACAATGGCTAGACCAATCAATATCAGTTGTTGGCGGCAAATATAACTTAGAAAAAGTGTAACAAACAAACAAACTTGGATGTTGTGGAATCCACAACCAAAGTGAACCTTCACTTGCATGACAGTGAATAGTATTGGATGATACAATCTATGAAATGGATCAGTTAGAAAAAATGATGAAAAAGGATCGTGTTGCTGGGACTGAACCAGAGGAACAAAAAAATTAAGGATTTCAGCGTACTGCAACCATAAATGAATGTTAAAGGATATAGCCGAATAAGACGGTGAAAAGTGCCCCCAAACCCAATCGATAATCGAGATGCTCATATGAAAGAGAATAAAAAATGCCGTAAATTCCACAAAATTCCGCCTCCTATGGCAATTTGTTGCAGACGAGAAAGCTGTTTTTCATGTTTTATTTTTTCTCAGCTTTTATTGCATGTAACAGACTGAAAAAATGCATAGACAGAGAAAAATAGTTGAATTTGAAGGTATTTTTGTCAACCAATTTTGACCCAAAATTCAAACAAAAAAAATCGAAATTGATTTTCGACGCGATAACGTTGGAGTACTGTCTCAATTTTTTTACTTTCTCGTAATTACTAACGTAAGAAGAAAAAGTATTGTAATCGTGCGCCTGAAAACGGCGAATTTTCGAGGAAAAAATTCCTCCAACACGTGGTGTAACCTGAATCCATGTTTTGTGCGTCTTTCGTACCGAAAAATCTAATTACGGCCAAACGGCTGTCTGTCCGTCAGTCCACAACGCTAGCGTATAAACCGTTCAGCCTATTTACTGCAAAACTGATATTCCCCAATCATTCTGGCTGATGTCGCGACCCATGGAATTTGAAACCGATATTTTAATTTTGGGGGTACTTTACATGAAGCCCCTCCGACATTTTTAATATTTTTCAAACAAAAAGGCTCCAAATTTGTTGATTAAATTTTGTTGTTGAATAGTAAGAAGGATGTTTAAGACAATGAAGAATGTCTCATTTTCGTTGATTAGTTTTCGAAAATTGCAAAAATATTTTAAAACTACAAAGTTGAAGATAGATATTTTCACCTCATACAAAGTCTGTTGTACAAAATTAGCTCTTTAAAAAAGGTCAAGTACAACTGTTTGAAAAAATCAGTAATGTTTGCGTAATTAGCGTGTACAATTCACGCATTTTTTCCTCAAAACCGACCCAATTTTTTTCTTTAAATTTCCTTCATTTTTGTAATAAGGGACGGTAAAAAAATATGGCGCTAGTCGCACTTTCGGATATTGCTCGGATTTTTGAAAGTTGCAAAAAAATTTTAAAACTACAAAAGTTGAAGATAGAAATGTTTGCCTCAGACAAAATCTGTTCAAAATTAGCTCCATGTACAATTTTTTTGTAAAAACGAGTAGTTTTTGTATAATTTCTGCTTGAAATTAATAAAAAATTTTCATGTTTCAGACTAACTACGGGCCCCGAGAAAAATTTACAGAATGATATGAAAAATAGTCAATTTAAATTTAATTATAATTTACTATTGAAAAAGCCAATGTTCTATTTAATTTCTCTCATTTTTACTTTTTAGTCAATGTGTATTCTCAGTGTATTGATGTATTTGTGTGTGTACGCATCACACGCAATTAATCTGTGTTTGACTAGTTTCACCGGCTGAGATGTTTCAAGTCACAAACTGAAGTTATTGCAGTGCCTCTGACCGGAGGTCCTAGGGTTCTAGTTCTGATGATGGCAGGATTTTCGAGATTAAGTAGGTCGAATTCGTCCGCTTTCTGGCGGAGAATTCGAGAGGCTAGCTGCTCTGATCGGTAGTTTTCCATTCTCTGAATCAACATCAGACGAATGCTGAAGCAGTACACTAACAAACGGGCCACGCACCAAGCGCGATCTTTCCTTCCTCTTCCTTGGCATATCCTCACGTCTTACTTACACACACACATACACACACAGTGCATATGTACACTATATCATATGTCGGGAGCTTAGAGCTTATTCTGAGTGGGGGTTCCCTGCTCGTGGGAGATACCTGGTTGAGGAAAACCCCGCAAGTCGACGACCGACGTGTAAGTAGGCGACGGACCTCACCATCCAGCACGGGAAGGACACTACCACCATCATAAAAACATGCACTGTTTTTAGAGGGACTGATGACCATGTCCATTAACACGAAATAACCATTTAACTAGTTTGTTGAATGCAAATGTACTTTTCTGTTTTTCAAATTGTTCAATCATAAAAGTTTTAGACATATTTGCCGAAATGGAAAACCTGGAGCATCACATGGTAAAAAAAAATTAAGTCTGGAAAATCAACATAAGAAAAAGTTAAGTTTATAGAAAATAAATAACCCAGCTGGCCAAAACAGCCAAAGTTAATTTTGTCATTGGCTAATAATTCTTTGTTAAGAAATCAAAACAATAAAGAAAAAAATTGTGATGCTATTTCTCCAGTATAATTATGTGAGATATGTGAAATTGCTAAACAAATGTTTTAAAAATTAATTCAATGATGTAGTGTAATAATGAGTGAGATTCAATTAAAGCCATTAAACAAAGACACTTGTGATAACTAAGTAGGACAAGAACATATTTCCATACAACCCAAGTTGAATTAATGCAAAATAATCCCAGTCTTTAGTCATAATTGAATGAAGTCTTAATTGTGCATTTGCAGAAAATTACAATTTCAATTTAGGATGTTAGCCAGATGAAGACTTCAGAAAACAGTTTTTGTTGTACTCAACTTAACAAGTAATTTATAAAATACAGTGTGCACATCTGAGAAGGATACTCGAAACACTTAATTTCAAGTACCTGCATCTAACTTATGACAAAAATTAACAAGGGAAGCCATTGTTGGAAGCTCTTAAGCAATGCAATGTTTACTATAGCAAATTGCATATAAAATGTGTAGCATAATGGTATAATTATCACTATTAATTAATAATAATATTTATTCATAATAGTCAATAAAAGTGAACCGTCATATTTCATTTTTAAGAACAAACAAAGACTTTTCAGTAAATTCTTAGTATAAAAACTATAGTACTGTTTCTCTACCATATTTGCTCATCCATTTAGTGCCAACTTAATGAAATTCAGGCGATTGAGTTATTTAAATAGAAGCCCCTTCTCGCCCTAGATATATGTTTCTTCACATCAAGTAATTTATTCCTAACATACAAATAACATTTTATTTGAAAATTAAAGATCCTAATCTAGTTAAATAAGTATAATTAATTGAACAAGTATAATTTCATTTAGCAATTACAACCAAATATAAACATAAGAGAAAATCAATTAAAATAAAATTGTAAATATAAATTAAATATTTCTTTTACTAAATATTTATATTGCCAAGTTTTTACCTCACCAAATTTTAATTATAATTTTGACACCCTTAAATGGCTGAAGGACATGTGCTATTGCACAATTATAACGTAGGGTTAGTTAACTCTTCTTGCATCACAAAGTAAAACTGCCTTAACAGATCAAAATTAGAGCATTTATTATCTCACAATAATATTTGATATAGGACAAAAGTGTATCTTAGGTTCCATGACAATTTTTTTTTGCAGGAACGTTAACAAAAACATGTGGCAAAATACCACATTCTTAACAACTTCTGAATTAACAGCTGATGTAATGTTTATATAAGTTCTCTTGTGAATACTTTATTTATTACATAATATAGAGTATGTCTTTACAATATTCAAATCAATACTTTTGTTCACAAGAAACACCACTTATTACAATTCTTGTCATCGATGAAGTCACACATATTTCAACCAATCTTCTTCTGACTCAAATTCATCAACATTTTGTTCTGTCTTTATTGTACTAAATATTTCTTCTTTAATGTTGTGATTACCTGCAGCATTTTGCATTGAATTTACACATTTAACTATTTGAGATCCACTTGCACAAAATGATAAATATTCATGATTTACTATTTCTTCTTTAATTGGAGTAAATGTAGGTTCTGATGCACATTCTTTGGAATGTGAAATTGTCTCACCGTAATTATTGTCCCCTTTGTTATCGAACTCTGCATTCCTGCCACTGTATGAAGGATCTGTTTGCAAAGTGCATATTTCATGCACTGTCAAATTTTCTGTCAAATTCCTAAATTTTGAAACTTCTCTGGAAAAAAAATTCCAGAAGGTACAGTCATCTGGTACAGCAAACAAGGATTTGAATTTTTCATATACCATTTCACTCAACTTTCTGATTTCAAATGCTTTGAAATTAAACTCGTCCATCTGAAAATTAGTTAAATTGAATAAATAATAATTTTCATTGAATCTCATTAAATTGTGTATTGTCCATACAATCTGAGGATGCTTCTTTAACATTAAAGGTTTTATTTCAAGGTTTGTTAACTCATACAGAGCATTTAAACCAGTAGTTATATTTGGCTCCCTTTTAAAAAGATTACTGCGCAACTGATGTTCAATTTCTAACATAATAGTCTGTGTTTTGTAACTTTCTAATTCATCTGTCAATATTGAAGTTGCTTTATAAGTTGAACAGGTTTCATTAATTATAAATGCATCTTCCGTACCAAAAGAATTCTGTATAGATGTTTTAGCACTCTTATTTTTTCTTCCCTTTTTGACTGTTTTTCTTGTTAGAGATTTCTTATTTTTAACATTTGGTTTGGTTTCTTTCAGAAAATTTGATTTTTTACTCTTATTGTGCATACTCTTCATTTTATAATCAAATGTTTCTCCTTCAGGGATTATTTTATTTTTCTTTCTAAAATTTTGCCTTGCTGACTGAGGTTTGCTGTCCCTTCTTGAGTTGTCAATATCCGTCGAGTGTGGAGTATCATTTCCAGTTGAGTAAAATGTTGTGGAGTGAGAGGACCCTGGACTCTCATCATTTACTCCCTTACTATCGTTTTGGAACAATACACTCTCATGATTTCGCGATTTGTTTATAATATCTGTCTGCTGGGAGATCACATAGGGGTGGTCTTGTACAATAGTAGATGTAATGGAATTTCTTTTGTGTTCATCAGAGTTTTCAATTTCAATTAGTGCTAAGTTGAATGCTCTTCTTTTGCGAGGTTTTCCATAAATAGTTTTGTATTCCTCATATTGATACACTTTATCGCCAGTACACAATGCTTCATCGTCTGTTCCAAAAAAATGTATGAGGTACTTTCCATTTTTAGATGTTTGTTCCACAATATTTGCAATTCTTCCAGGCCACGGAGGATGTCCTCGAACCTTTGCGAAAACACGCTGTCCAATGTGAAAGGTATCACTCATTATCCGCAAAACAAACGATGTCAATTGACTTATAATTTAAACTTCGAACAAGAACCGTAATTAACCGGACTATTAATTTGCACTACCTCCGATATCTGTACATTTTCTTCCTGACACCCTCTTGATGGGATCCCTGTTGATGGTCCGTCGAAAGAACAGATTCAACTCGAAAAAACGTTCATTCACCCCCACATAATTATCGTTCATTAACCTCTCTGTGCCACCACGCGGACGCAACTTTCATATTACAGTATAAAGCAGACGAGGTACTATTCGACTGTCACGCCATCTCACTTAAGTCAACCGCACTATGAAATTTTACCGGATTATATAAACATGGTCTTATCCCTTAACGAATCGATCCCGATGTCGAGAGATTAGGGAACGAAAGCTAAAATCGAGTGGCGGGAACAAGGTCATTTTTTTCTAGTTCAAACGAGAATAGTGCGTTTTAATTAATTTAAAAACGTATATTGGAAGAAAATGCGTTGGAAATGACTATCTTATATTACAGGCTTCAGGATGATGTAGTATATTAATCACATAGGCCGAAGACCAGAGCATCTTCTTAGATATGCGAACACCTTGAGTGTAGTGCAAAAAACTGCATTGGAATAAAAGGTTTGATACACTCCAAGATGTTTTATGATAATCGTGTGGGTGGAAGGTCGGCAAATTAAGTTTCTTTACTCAAATGTAATATTTCTTTGTATTCCCCATGAACGGTGTCAGAATCGTAAAGTCGTTGGGGTTATTTTATTTATACACATTAGCAAATGAATCAGAAACCACGTGTCTCTCAAATGAATAAATTCATTTTGAAAAGACGTTCATTCACTACACTTTATAACTAAACCGCCACAGGGTCGCTATTTTACACTTCAGTGTTGAATGGAACTAACGAAGAAATTGCTTTTATTTATTTATTTATTTATTTATTTATTTATTTATTTATTTATTTATTTATTTATTTATTTATTTATTTATTTATTTATTTATTTATTTATTTATTTATTAAAAACACTAAAATATTGTGACGCTTTAACCTTGAACATTTTTCTTTGGAACAAATTAATTCCATTATAATATCGAATATATTAAAATATATTATTATATTAATCTTTGCAATAAATTTAACATACGACAAGGAAGTCAATAACAAAATTGAGATTAAATTAACAAGTAATTATTTTAGTTGATTATTTTTTCTATATATCCTTAATATTTCTTTTTATTTGTACTCGTATTTCAATAACACCATTGTAACATTTGTCAGTAATTGTTGTTGTTTTTAATGATATATATCTATTGAGCAAGGTAAATAATAGTTACTTTTTAATTAAAATAACATATTTTATATTCCTATTTTCATTGGCTCGCCGATCCACTTATGACGATGACGACTTATGATCTCATCTGTTTCCACTTAACTCAATGGTCCCAATTTAGCATCACGAAAATAGTCAACAAATGTTTTTTTTTTAAGTAAATAGTATATCTTCACGCAAATATGGTTGAACAATAGTTCCATTAGTTTGCATTTGCTTCTTGAGATGGAGTTCATTAATATTGGTCGAGATTTTATTTTAAAATAAGTGTCACTCGAAATTGTTTCTAAAGTTTCCTCTAATTTTCTTGAGTCTCATTTTTTTTTCTCGCCTTGCGGCGTAAGGAGAGAAAGAACTGTAATCGTGCGCCGGAAAACTGATTTTTCTGCAGCAAAACTTTTCTTGCCGGGCGTGGCGAAAAAGTAAATAAATCTTGTTTCTATTTACAGAAAATTACATCCTCTAACACTGTGTAGTCAGAATCCGTTTTGTGGGTCCTTGATACCTAAAAATCTATTGAAGGCAAAACGTTTGTCTCTTCGTCCGTCCGTCTGTGGTCAACACAAGCGCATAAACCGATCAGCCGATTGTCTCTAAAACTGATGTTCTCCAAACGATCTCGCTGAAGTCGCGGCCCCTGAAACCGATATTTTAATTTTGAGGATTACTGTCTATAAAGCACCTCAGACATTTTCAAAATTTTAAAAAAACTGACACCAAGTTCTTTTTAATAAATTTTGTTGTATGATAGCGTAAAGAACGCGTAATAAAATGGCGCAGGTCTCATTTTCGTTAAAATTACTGATTTTTCGAAAATTGCATTCATTCAAAAATTTGTCGGCGTCTTCCTACCACTGTAATATTCAAGATGAGATTTTTCCTTAATAAAATATGTTCCTTAAAGGCGGATCTTGAATTAAGAGCATGTTCAATGTTTCGAAAATATGAGTAGCTTTCGTATAATTTTGCGCAAAATATAGGCAATTTTTTTTATCAGAAACCGCTCCAAATGTTTTCTTTAAATATTCTCTTCATATGTATTGTGGGTCGTTAAAAACTATGTTGCTAGTCCAATTTTGGGCTATCTTACCGGTTTTTGTTTCGGAAATCGCAAAAAGATAACATTTCAAAACTACGAAATTGAAGATAAAAACGTTTGCCTCACACAAAGTGTTCTTCAAATCTGCTAATTAAAAAACGTCACGTACAATTATTTGAAAAAATGAGTAATTTTGCGTACTTGGGCTTGATATTTATGCAAATCCAAAAAAAAAGTATTTTCTCGAAAACAATTCCAAATTTATTCTTTCATTTTTTCCAAGAATACGAGAATGGACGCTCAAAAGAATCGCGCAAGTCTAATTTTCGTTGAATTTCCCGTATTTTCAAAAATTTCAAAAACTTAACATTTGGAAAATTGAAAATGCAAGATGGAGATTTTTGTTTTAAACATTTGTTTGATGTTACCATGTACATGTATTTGAAAATACTAGTAATTTCCCCGAAATTTCTGCCTGACATTAATGAAGTGTATACCTGATGTCCCACCGACTACGAGTCACTAGAAAATACTCGAAGAACACGGATGGATCAAAAGGATATAGAAAATAATTCAATTTGAATTATAATTTATTATTGAAAATCTCAATATTATTTCGATTCTTACCCTTTCCTACAATTTGCATTCTCAATGTATTGATTTTTCATTCAAACAATCCGCAAACCTTATTTGAAATTAGCACATTTAAGTTTTCTCTTAATAATACGATTTAAATGTAATACCAAAGAAAAATTGGAAAAATTTAGTACAATAAATTTGTACGAACTTTTATTCGGATAACTTTATATTACCATCGTACGCTGCATTGGGAAACAACGCGATGTATATTTAAAAAGTTCATTGTTGAACGGCGACATAATCGTGTGGTTTAATAAGTGGTTTTATTCACTTAACGTTATTGTTACAATGTTCTGTACGTTCAATAAAATGGTATATACAGGTTTAGTGAAAACGAAAGAATGTATATATGTGTATATATATATATATATATATATATATATATATATATATATATATATATATATATATATCTTCTATATATATAAAAGAAAGTCGTGTTAGTTACACTATTTATAACTCAAGAACGGCTGTACCGATTTGGCTGAAAGTTGGTGAGCAGGAAGCTTAGGGCCAGGAGACGGACATAGGATACTGTTTTTCCCGATCGACAGCGTTCCTGTGTGAGAACGCGTGATTTCGCATGTTAGCGGTCATTGTTGCCTGTGGTAACCCATTGTTGTAACGCCGCACTGATAACAGAAGGCGATAATGATAGCCGCCTTTCGTTCGCCGTTGTCTATATATATAAAAGAAAGTCGTGTTAGTTACACTATTTATAACTCAAGAACGGCTGTACCGATTTGGCTGAAAGTTGATGAGCATGCAGCTTAGGGCCAGGAGACGGACATAGGATACTGTTTATCCCGTTCGACAACGATCCTGTGTGAGAACGCGTGATTTCGCATGTTAGCGGTCATTGTTGCCTGTGGTAACCCATTGTTGTAACGCCGCACTGATAACAGAAGGCGATAATGATAGCCGCCTTTCGTTCGCCGTTATCTATCTTCTATATATATAAAAGAAAGTCGTGTTAGTTACACTATTTATAACTCAAGAACGGCTGTACCGATTTGGCTGAAAGTTGGTGAGCAGGAAGCTTAGGGCCAGGAGACGGACATAGGATACTGTTCATCCCATTCGACAGCGTTCCTGTGTGAGAACGCACGTTTTTGCGTGATTTCGCATGTTAGCGGTCATTGTTGCCTGTGGTAACCCATTGTTGTAACGCCGCACTGATAACAGAAGGCGATAATGATAGCCGCCTTTCGTTTGCCGTTATCTATATATACTAAAGAAAGTCGTGTTAGTTACACTATTTATAACTCAAGAACGGCTGTACCGATTTTGCTGAAAGTTGGTGAGCAGGAAGCTTAGGGCCAGGAGACGGACATAGGATACTGTTTATCCCGTTCGACAGCGTTCCTGTGTGAGAACGCACGTTTTCGCGTGATTTCGCATGTTAGCGGTCATTGTTGCCTGTGGTAACCCATTGTTGTAACGCCGCAATGATAACAGAAGGCGATAATGATAGCCGCCTTTCGTTAGCCGTTATCTATATATATAAAAGAAAGTCGTGTTAGTTACACTATTTATAACTCAAGAACGGCAGTACCGATTTGGCTGAAAGTTGGTGAGCATGCAGCTTAGGGCCAGGAGACGGACATAGGATACTGTTCATCCCATTCCACAGCGTTCCTGTGTGAGAACGCACGTTTTTGCACGTTTGCGCGTGATTTCGCATGTTAGCGGTCATTGTTGCCTGTGGTAACCCATTGTTGTAACGCCGCACTGATAACAGAAGGCGATAATGATAGCCGCCTTTGTTCGCCGTTATCTATATATATAAAAGGAAGCCGTGTTAGTTACACTATTTATAACTCAAGAACGGCTGTACCGATTTGGCTGAAAGTTGGTGAGCAGGAAGCTTAGGGCCAGGAGACGGACATAGGATACTGTTTATCCCGTTCGACAGCGTTCCAGTGTGAGAACGCACGTTTTCGCGTGATTTCGCATGTTAGCGGTCATTGTTGCCTGTGGTAACCCATTGTTGTAACGCCGCAATGATAACAGAAGGCGATAATGATAGCCGCCTTTCGTTGGCCGTTATCTATATATATAAAAGAAAGTCGTGTTAGTTACACTATTTATAACTCAAGAACGGCTGTACCGATTTGGCTGAAAGTTGGTGAGCATGCAGCTTAGGGCCAGTAGACGGACATAGGATACTGTTTGTCCCGTTCGACAGCGTTCCTGTGTGAGAACGCACGTTTTCGCGTGATTTCGCATGTTAGCGGTCATTGTTGCCTGTGGTAACCCATTGTTGTAACGCCGCACTGATAACAGAAGGCGATAATGATATAGCCGCTTTTTGTTCGCCGTTATCTATGTATATATAAAGAAAGTCGTGTTAGTTACACTATTTATAACTCAAGAACGGCTGTACCGATTTGGCTGAAAGTTGGTGAGCAGGAAGCTTAGGGCCAGGAGACGGACATAGGATACTGTTTATCCCGTTCGACAGCGTTCCTGTGTGAGAACGCACGTTTTCGCGTGATTTCGCATGTTAGCGGTCATTGTTGCCTGTGGTAACCCATTGTTGTAACGCCGCACTGATAACAGAAGGCGATAATGATAGCCGCCTTTCGTTCGCCGTTATCTATCTTCTATATATATAAAAGAAAGTCGTGTTAGTTACACTATTTATAACTCAAGAACGGCTTACCGATTTGGCTGAAAGTTGGTGAGCAGGAAGCTTAGGGCCAGGAGACGGACATAGGATACTGTTCATCCCATTCGACAGCGTTCCTGTGTGAGAACGCACGTTTTCGCGTGATTTCGCATGTTAGCGGTCATTGTTGCCTGTGGTAACCCATTGTTGTAACGCCGCACCGATAACAGAAGGCGATAATGATAGCCGCCTTTCGTTCGCCGTTATCTATATATATAAAAGAAAGTCGTGTTAGTTACACTATTTATAACTCAAGAACGGCTGTACCGATTTGGCTGAACGTTGGTGAGCAGGAAGCTTAGGGCCAGGAGACGGACATAGAATACTGTTCATCCCATTCGACAGCGTTCCTGTGTGAGAACGCACGTTTTCGCGTGATTTCGCATGTTAGCGGTCATTGCTGCCTGTTGTAACCCATTGTTGTAACGCCGCACTGATAACAGAAGGCGATAATGATAGCCGCCTTTCGTTCGCCGTTATCTATCTATATATATAAAAGAAAGTCGTGTTAGTTACACTATTTATAACTCAAGAACGGCTGTACCGATTAGACTGAAAGTTATTGAGCATGCAGCTTAGGGCCAGGAGACGGACATAGGATACTGTTTATCCCATTCGACAGCGTTCCTGTGTGAGAACGCACGTTTTCGCGTGATTTCGCATGTTAGCGGTCATTGTTGCCTGTGGTAACCCATTGTTGTAACGCCGCAATGATAACAGAAGGCGATAATGATAGCCGCCTTTCGTTAGCCGTTATCTATATATATAAAAGAAAGTCGTGTTAGTTACACTATTTATAACTCAAGAACGGCTGTACCGATTTGGCTGAAAGTTGGTGAGCATGCAGCTTAGGGCCAGTAGACGGACATAGGATACTGTTTGTCCCGTTCGACAGCGTTCCTGTGTGAGAACGCACGTTTTCGCGTGATTTCGCATGTTAGCGGTCATTGTTGCCTGTGGTAACCCATTGTTGTAACGCCGCACTGATAACAGAAGGCGATAATGATAGCCGCCTTTTGTTCGCCGTTATCTATGTATATACAAAAGAAAGTCGTGTTAGTTACACTATTTATAACTCAAGAACGGCTGTACCGATTTGGCTGAAAGTTGGTGAGCAGGAAGCTTAGGGCCAGGAGACGGACATAGGATACTGTTTATCCCGTTCGACAGCGTTCCTGTGTGAGAACGCGTGAATTCGCATGTTAGCGGTCATTGTTGCCTGTGGTAACCCATTGTTGTAACGCCGCACTGATAACAGAAGGCGATAATGATAGCCGCCTTTCGTTCGCCGTTATCTATCTTCTATATATATAAAAGAAAGTCGTGTTAGTTACACTATTTATAACTCAAGAACGGCTGTACCGATTTGGCTGAAAGTTGGTGAGCAGGAAGCTTAGGGCCAGGAGACGGACATAGGATACTGTTTATCCCGTTCGACAGCGTTCCTGTGTGAGAACGCACGTTTTCGCGTGATTTCGCATGTTAGCGGTCATTGCTGCCTGTGGTAACCCATTGTTGTAACGCCGCACTGATAACAGAAGGCGATAATGATAGCCGCCTTTCGTTCGCCGTTATCTATATATATAAAAGAAAGTCGTGTTAGTTACACTATTTATAACTCAAGAACGGCTGTATTGATTTGGCTGAAAGTTGGTGAGCAGGAAGCTTAGGGCCAGGAGACGGACATAGAATACTGTTCATCCCATTCGACAGCGTTCCTGTGTGAGAACGCACGTTTTCGCGTCATTTCGCATGTTAGCGGTCATTGTTGCCTGTGGTAACCCATTGTTGTAACGCCGCACTGATAACAGAAGGCGATAATGATAGCCGCCTTTCGTTCGCCGTTATCTATCTATATATATAAAAGAAAGGCGTGTTAGTTACACTATTTATAACTCAAGAACGGCTGTACCGATTTGGCTGAAAGTTGGTGAGCAGGAAGCTTAGGGCCAGGAGACGGACATAGGATACTGTTTATCCCGTTCGACAGCGTTCCTGTGTGAGAACGCACGTTTTCGCGTGATTTCGCATATTAGCGGTCATTGTTGCCTGTGGTAACCCATTGTTGTAACGCCGCACTGATAACAGAAGGCGATAATGATAGCCGCCTTTCGTTAGCCGTTATCTATATATATATAAAAGAAAGCCGTGTTAGTTACACTATTTATAACTCAAGAACGGTAGTACCGCAAGGATAGTACAACAACAAGGAGTGCAACAAGGATAGTACAGTTTCTCACAGTGAGTGCGATGCGAAAAAAAGACGGAACCGACTGTTAAGGCGGAACAGAGTTCGCCGGGTCAGCTAGTATATATATATATATATATATATATATATATATATATATATATATATATATATATATATATATAACTTTAAATTATTTTAAGACAAAATTAATAATAATAATATAATATTAATAATAATATGATAAAAATATTAACAATAATAGCATTAACTCTACATTTTATTTATATCCTGCACAGTTATTTTAAATTATTAAATAAACGACTATTCTAATTACACTGCTCTTTACTTCACAAAATTTCCACTTCACTTGTCTTTCTACTTCTCTATTGCACTACGCTTAATAACACGTCACTACACTTCACTATAATACTACTTTGAATATAATTATACATTTAATAAAGCAGAGCCTATAGTAGTAATTATCACAGTACTAATATTAACAATAGCAATAAAAATAGCAATAATAATAATAATAATAATAATAATAATAATAATAATAATAATAATAATAATAATAATAATAATAATAATAGAAATACCTATTATAATAAACCTAACTTACTAAATTAATAGAGGTCACAAATATCATTAGTTCATTTACTTTTAAATCTTTGAACACCTAGATGAAAGGGTTCCAAGGCTGTCGCAGGCAACTTATTCCAGACCGTTATTGTTCTATTTGTGAAGAAAAATTTTCCAACATCTGTTCTCTGTGACCTAAGTTGAATTTTGTGCGTGAATAATACGAGCAATTACAAATAATATGAGAAAGTATGTGTTGTTGTAGCACCTTAGTTGATAATATAAACATTAACCGTCTGATTCTGGAATGAGCCAGACTAAGACTTTAGCCGTAAAATATACACTAAGAAGTAGTTCTGGGATTCTGTGTCTGAAAATGGTCTTGCTGGAGGCCATGCGACAACACTTTTATTCGCAAGGAGGTTTAGTACGGGAGATTTATAATGCACGTGTCTTGTGATTCGCTTTTATTTATTTATTTATTTATTTACGTCAAAAAAACAGTTAAAAACTGCGTATGACGGGCTATGGGGAAAAGTGAATTGTTTTTTTAAGTCTTCTGAGTCTACTTAATGAAAAGATACTTCTCAGAATCCATCATAACAGAAAAATGAAATCACAAGTAGGTATTTAATACGATAAAACACTAAAAGGAAGGGAGTATTTAATTGGACTGTTTTTTGTTACTTTTTCGTAGTTAGGAAATTCCATGTATCAGTATCTCCGTGCCTTGAGTCATGTTTAGTGTTTGAAATGTGAGTGTTGCCTCGCTTTCCAGAACATTCTCGTCTGATGCAGTTCAATCGAGAGCCTGATTTCTTCACATAGCGAGGGCTAAGGACTCTCCAACAGTCCTTGAATAACACCGCTTGATTAAACGAGCTCATCATCGCGTCCAGATTTACTATGATATCTACGGTCGGTGGTGCGTGGAGGGTCTGGAGGCGATAAGAAGTCACAATGGCGATGTTATCACAGAGCAGTGGCGGTCTTGGCTGCAGCGAATACGATGAAGTTGGAGAGCAGGTGGTGATGGCTGCTATGGTGATGGTAGGAGGTGGAAATTGGGATGATGGTTGGAACCATTGGCGGATTCCGGTGGGGAACTTCCAAGGACTAGCAATTTATTTTTTGAAAAAAAAAAAAATGAAACACATAAGAAAAATTCGTAAAAGCGCTGATGAATTTGAAAGAAATCCCAAAATTACAATTGTCCTTTTTATGTAGTAACCGTGCGTTATATCCTTAATAAACTAGAACATTTTTGGCACAAATGAAAAGCGCGAATTATGATAGATTTTCCTTGGTTGACGTCAAGTTATATTTCATTGTGAACAAAGTAATTGAATCGTGTCCAACCATAACTGAACAGTAAATATAAGATCACAGAAAGCAAAGAACTCAAATGATCGGTCGTCGCCTCTCAGCCTTGCGCATTTGATAGACAAGGTCAGTGATGAGAATAAATGATAGTTTAAGAATTGTGAGGTATGATGAACTTTGGGCGAGAGAAGCGTGGGGGTTGAGAGGTACAACAGTGGATTTGTCCACTCCGATTGTGAATAAGTCCACCCCAAAGGGAAGGTATGTATCCGTAATTATATACAGGCTGAGTCACGTAACTTTAGCACCTCCTGTAACGTTTGAACGGTTGAAGATATTGAAATGCAGTTTTCACGAGAGTGCATGAGAAAATAGGGCTAACTGATACCTGTACTTATTTATGTTTTATCACTTGTATTTTACGAGATATTTGAGGTAACTTTGTTTTTTCAAATGGAACTATACATTTTTTCAGTCTATCATAAAGAGCGTAAAAAGACGAATCCAATGATATACATTTTGTCATACGTTAGATAAGAATTTTTTTGAGAAATTTTGATTCTTTTGCGACCAGTTCTTAACGGATATTTTGAATGCAACAGACCGCCACCGAAGGTCACGCAGCGCTCCCACCAGCAAGCGCGCGCTCAGGGAAGGGAAGGGATCTTAGTATTTCAAGATACAAGACATCCCGAATATTCTGAACGCTCCTATCATATCAAGGTGTCAAAGCTTCCTCGGTTCACCGTAGGAGGGGTCGGGGAGGGAAGAAACGGTCCTACGCCTGCGGCGCGGTGCATACGTTGACAGCCTCTCCACGTGCGAAATACGAAGATAGGCTTAGGTCATCTCTTAGGTCAGATGGGAGATAGCTCGATGAAGGGCACTAAGAAAAGGTTCTCTTCAAGTTGAGGGGAGAGGAGTTGAAGTGAGAGGAGTTGAAGTAATAAACAATTTTATTACAATACATACTTACGATAAATCCTCATTTTTAATCCTTCCATTTCTTAAAAAAGTCTGGAAATGGAGAAGGATGGAAAGCAGAGTTCAGGGAAAAAACTACAACAGTTTTGTGAATATTTGGGATATGTTTTGTATCTTGAAATACTAAGATCCCTTGTATAATGTTAATCACATTAACAGCATGCGACCATATAATGAAGATTTGTCTAGTTGCTAAACATATTCATGTTTTTTTCTTCATGAATAAACGAATAATTGTAATATGTAACTTGGTGCGTCGTAAATTGAACGAGAAAAGTATCACCTCCAAAGCCAACATCCTCCTAATAAAGGCGCTCCCCCCTAGAATGATCCCTTGTCCCTATCATTTCGATCTTACATTCAAAATTTTAATACATAGTAAGTACTTGCGTGGTCAACCAGAATCCCTAAGTCGGGAAGTTGAGGTAAGTACGGTCACAAAATATTATATTATTCCATTTATATATATATATATATATATATATATATATATATATATATATATATATATATATATATATATATATATATATATATATATATATATACATATATATATATATATATATATATATATATATAATTTCTAAGCATCATAGGGTATCTCATGATTTCCTCTTCTACTTTAAAAAATAAAAAAAATCATTGTAAAGAAAAGTCATTAAACAGGCTAAAATTATGAATCACGATCAGGATGTTTCGAACTCAAATGACAAAACAAAAGCAATAGGAATATAATAAAAATACAATCAAATCAACTAGAAACCTTGCAGAGAACGATGTTTCAAAATCATTATACAACTATTAACTCACATATATAATGCATCTTTATGCACTGGAAATTTTCCAGATATTTTCAAAACAGTTAAGATTAAGTCGCTCTTCAAAAAAGGCAACAAAAATGAAATTCAAAACTATCAGCCTATTTCTCTTTGTCCATTTTTGTTTTTCAAAATATTACAGAGACTTTTTATGTACGAATGGAAACCTTTCTCATTGAACACAACGCGCTTTCAGATTGCCAATATGGATTTCAAAATCAAAATCTTCGCAAAGAGCATTTCTTAAACATGACGCCTCATCATTGGATCAAAATGAATCACCTATTAGATTATGTTTAGATCTTCCAAAAGCTTTTGATATCATTGATCATGACATTTTACTTTCAAAATTACCTTCATATGGTATCCGTGGTATTGCTCTAGACTGCTTATGTTCGTACCTTAAACAACGATCATGGTAGAAATACCTTACTGGAATGACGGAACATTATGTACACAGCTTGCCAATTGTACATGGGGTCTCGCAAGGATTGATTTTAGGCCCTATTCTCTTTCTACTATACGTAAACGACATGCCCTCGACGATTCGAAACTCAAGAAGAGTTCTCTTTGCGGACGAAATGAATATTCTTTGCAATAAAGAAATTGTAAATAGTACAATATCAGATTTTCAAATTGGTTCCATAATAACAAATTAATAGCAAACGAAAAGAAAACTGTGTCAATGCAGTTTTCCATCTGAAATAAACACTTCTGTACTCCATTGAAAATAAACGGTGTGCCATTGACTAATGTTAAAGAAACAACTTTTTTAGGTCTCTCAATTCAATCACACCTCGAATGGAACGTCCATTTAAATGAACACAAACTTAAGTTCATTACGCTATGCGTTCAAAATTCTTTCAAAGTCAGTCAGCCTTAATACTGCTCGCTATGCATATTTCAAGAATGTTCATTCCCGCCTGAGATATAGCATAATACTCTGGGGAAACATCTTAAAGCTCCCAGACTTTTCGATTACAAAAAAGGATTGTACGAATTATAACCAAATTCCACCAACGTGATTCTTGTACGCCTCTCTTTATTAATATACGTATTTTACCATTATCTTATTTCTTGATTTACGAATGAGTGGTTTTTGGCAAAAATGACTTGCTTAAGGGTCGAAATATATTTTCAGAAAACGTCGATGTCTATAACAATAACACTCAGCGTATTAATCATATTCATCATGTGACTGTATCAACAGCTCATTACAAAAAATTCTCATATAATACATGTACATTATTTTACAACACTTTGCCAGATGACATTAAATTCGATAGAAACGTTTAAATCCCAAGTAAAATTGTTTCTGCTGCATAACTCTTTCTATACAATTAAAGACTACAATGAGCAGTAAAAGGAAAGTAACACTAATTTTTAACAGTGATATGTAATGCATTATTTATCATTTGGACTGTATAATTGTAAACAACCTTAACAAGTATTGTACCGCAACTTCTGGATCATTAACCCCATCTCGATCAGGTTTTTAGTTCAGATCCATTGAGCAAATGCTAAGATGCCCCCTTGTTTCGCTTCTGGACATAAATGTAACTTCATTATCTTTGCACGTCTTCAGTGGGTTTGATAGTTATTCAAATTATCGTTCTCCATGTTGTCGCGACAGGAAGTATTATTCATTCACGAAGGACATGATGAGGGATAAGGGCCCAAATTTATAGCTGATTTACCCTTCAAAATAGATTTTATTTCATCGGAGCGAATATTTCAGTTAACATTCCTTGCAAAAAACGCTCATTTTTTTGCTGCATTCATAATTCAAGTAGTATATGGTTTAGGGTATGGATCACAGAATTATGAAAACATGCAGAGAATTTACGTATCCACGTAGCACGTCACTCACAGTTTTTGACTGTCTTTTATGTAAAATAAATATAAATGTCCAGAAGCAAAACAAGGGACCTTCTCAGCATTTGTTCAGTGGATCAGGAAAACGTCAAAAACCTGAACAAGATGGGGCCATTGACCTGTAATCTAAAGTACATTACTAGTCGCAGACATATTAAGTCATTTTTAAAAGTATACAATACAAATGTAAACTCGTACATTACTTTACATATTTTTTTCAATTCAATTCAATCTTCATTGTTAAAATAAAGGTTATTTTCCGTTTTGATGGTCATTATAACCTCTAATTCTGTAGAAACAGTTATGCAAAAGAAAAGATTTTTCTTTTCATTTAAATTTGTGTACCGATATTAATTGTTTAATGCCATCTGGTAATGTATTGTGAAGTAACGTATATGTATATGTGGATTCCTTGTAATGAGGTGTTGATACGGCACCTAATGAACTGATTTATACGACGTGTGTTGTAATTGCAATTATCAATTTTGTATTAAAATATGTTCTCACCATTAAGTAAATCGCTATATATAAAAAACTACAGATTCGCAAAAAAATAGGCACTGCAATAGTAAGATTTCAAGCTCAATGAAGAGAGGCTCGCAGGAAACACGTAAATGGCATATCCTTATTATTCAAATAGTTTTTTCTGCAATCTAAAAATTTGGATACTAAAGGATGAGCTTCTCTCAGAACATTATGCCAGGCTCAGTTGGGAATGTACATTTACAAAATGAACGCAACGAGCTTCATGAAGTTTGACGGAATTTGAAAGAATTCTGAATGCATAATATAATGAACTTAATTTAGTTTTTAATTCAGATATGTGGATATTTCATTTGAGGCTTGACTAAATTGAGAAACCCAATAACTTGTTACCTTTACATCAGCTAATTTCACATTGTTCATTTACAATGGGGCATGCGATTGCCGATTTGAAATGCAAATATGCATTGAAACCGTGTTTATTTATTTATTTATTTATTTACGTCAAAAAACAGTTAAAAACTGCGTATGACGGGCTATGGGGAAAAGTGAATTGTGTGCACATTTTCAAAATTCTGTGATCCCTACACTAAATCATATACTACTTAAGTTTTGAATTTTGAAAGGAGAAAAAAAACAAAAAAACTCCCATGTAATAAAATCGATTTTCAAGGATAAATAAGCAATAAATTTTGAATTTTGAAAGGGAGAAAAAACAAAAAAAAAAAAACTCCCATGTAATAAAATCGATTTTTCAAGGATAAATAAGCAATAAATTTTGAATTTTGAAAGGGAGAA
>BLKR01016695.1:0-21933 GCA_011170035.1 Teleogryllus occipitalis | reverse complement strand
CCTCTCGCCCACACCCTCTCGCCCACACTCTCTCGCCTCCGTGGCTCGCCTGCGACCTCTCACCCGCCCACTCGCCGTCACACTCACCCTCACCCTCCCCCCTTCGTCCGCTATCTAACGCCCTTCCCCTCTCATCTGCCCTCACCCACCCACTCACCCAGATTTTCTTGCCCATTTGTCGCTTTTACCCTCCCTCCATCGCTTTCCACCCACATTCCACCGCCCACCGCCCGCGACCCATCTTCCGCCCCCTGCGACCCACCGCGTTTGCTCTGCAAAGGGCGGACGGAGGGCGGCGCCGCGCGCAGCGGCAGCTCCGAAATCTCGCGAAATTCCTTCCACCTCAGCGGATGAAATATACGAAAAGTTGCAGCGCGAGTGACCGGCCGTTGGGCTCGCGAAACGGCGCAATTTTACGGGCGCCATTATGGAGACGAAAAGCGCGGGCGGGAGCGTGCGCCATCGGCCCTTTGAATCTGCATGCGGATATAAAAATAAACCGTCTCCGGCGGATAAAGATTGAAGAAGGCGCTCGCGAAGGAAAGACAATTTTGTCCGAGTTATGGACCATTTGGCCACTACAGCGCATAAAGGACGAGGAGCCCCTGCGAGTGGCTGCCGCATAAAAAGAGCGGGAGCGCGGGGCGGGGCGGGGTGCGGAGGAGAAGAGGCGGGGAGCGCCGCGCAGAGAGGCGCACTCTTGGACCCGGGTAGACGGAGCGGGGAAAGGGGGCGTGGCGGGTCTGAAGCGGGAAGAGAAAGAGAGAGTCACGGCTTTCTGTTGCTGAGAGAGGAAAAAAGAGAGGGGATAGGCAGGGGAGCCTAAGGGAGGCGCTAGAGAAAGCCAGGGCGGCGCAGGTTGAGGAGGATAGAGATTGTGTGTGGTACGGAGAAACTGAACGGGACATGTCTGGGGGGAGTGCTGCATAGCGAGGCATAAGGGAAAGCGAGATGGAGCGACAGAGTGAGAAGCTAGAGAAGAGTGGGTTGGAGTTGTGAGAGGCGAGGTAGCACTGGCTGCTTCAACTGGCACACTATAGAGGGGTTGAGGTGGGCGTGGTGGGATGGAGTGTGGCGGGGTGAATCAAGTCTCGGTATAACGAAAAGAGGAGAAAGGGCGAGGCGTGGCGGACCAGATTGTGTAGGAGTGGTACGCCTCGGGAATGGTCAAGACGTTGTGGGCCGGGAAAGGGCGGGAGGAGAGGATGGGCAGTGGCAAAGGGAAGAGCGGGAAGCAGATGGCTGGCGGTAGGTGAGTGGAGTGGAAGAAAAAAGCGCGACTGCTCCATGGCGAAAGCAGAAGAGCCAAAGGATGCCTTTTTGGTGCACAGAGGCGCTGCAAAGACGGGAGCGAGGCTTGTTCCGTACTGTGGAGCGGGGAGTGAGTGCGCAGGTCAATATAATGTAGAAGACAGCTTCTAAAAGCCAAAGGAGGACCTGTAACGCCTTTATTGGTCTGAAATGAAGGAAGAGAAACATGATGTCATTGTCATCGTGAGTTGGAGCTCTACTTGCCGCTGGCAGTGTACAGGACGATAGCGCTATGAGAAAACGGAATCTTTTTTGGACGAATCACATAGATTCAGAAAAAAGACGCTAAGAAACATTATGTTACAATGATTATTTGTATTTGGGGATAATTGTGTGATTCAAGATATTTCTTTATTAGACGAGTTAAATAATAATTTGAATACAAGAAATATCGTGGCTAGAAAAATTAAATCAACAAAATTAAAACGTGCATTCAAGAATTCTGAAAATAAATTTTCGTGGATTGTAGTTAAAACAATCAAAAATATGCCTAGAAAAAGAGAAAAAAGCGAAAAACAAAATAAATGATATAAAAAAGGCTATGTGAAGTAAGTTATTTAGCCCGAAGAGTACGACCACCACAGGAATGTCAAATGAGATAGTGCTGTTCATTCTGGTGCAGATAAAGTTGACAAGCAAATGTGCTTCACAAGAATCGAGGCCCTATCATCATCATCATCATCATCATCATCATCTTCATTATTATTATTATTATTATTATTATTATTATTATTATTAATCAGATGGTTCTATTTTACCCAAGATGGATAGATACGCAGAGTATACAAGTATACTTGTATCTTAATGAGCGTCATATCGTTTGTTTTGTACCTTAATACTTACGAAATTAACATCATACACTTAAACGTATCAGAGAAATGCCAACCAATCAAGCAAGTATGTTGAAAACGAGAAATGAAGAGAAAAGGAAAGTAGAGAGTTAGGGATAATAAAGATCAAAGTCTTCTTTCCTTCCTCTTCCTTGTCCTATCCTCTCCCCTTACACTCACACAAACTAACATGCACTACACTACCACATATTCCGGGAGACCGGTCGGGAGCTTGGAGCTTGTTTCGGCTAGGGCGGTGCCCCGCTGGTAGGAGAGTTCTGGTTAGGAAGGAACCCCGCTAGCCGACGATAGGTTGGTGCCGGATCTCGCCATCCAGCGGGGGAAGATCACCGCCATCTCACGACGAAAAAAATTGACTACACTTACGGGACCAATGCCCTAAGCTGTTGACGCGTCCGGAGCCACCAACCGACGAAGCTAAAATCCAAATGGGAAAGAAAACGGCGTGTCAAGCAGGGTTCAGCGAAAGCGGCATCGCCTCGCGAACGAGTCCTGGGGCAGCGCGAGCAAAGGACGGGCAGATGCGCCACTCAGATTGCAGAGGGCGCGCGGGGCGGCGCGGGGCGGCGCGGGGCGGCGCGGGGCGGCGCGGGGCGGCGCGGGGCGGCGCGGGGCGGCGCGGGGCGGCGCGGGGCGGCGCGGGGCGGCGCGGGGCGGCGCGGGGCGGCGCGGGGCGGCGCGGGGCGGCGCGGGGTGCGTGACGGCGATAAATCGAAGCGCGAGTGGCAAGTCGAGTGGATTGCTCGTAAAAGCAGCGCTGTCATCTTTATTTCATGGCACTTACGGGCATTGCACTTCGCCAACTGCTTTCACTACGCAGCTGCGATGTCTTGGCCTCTCCGGGATTCAGACATGCACCGACTGCTAAAGACGTAGCACGCATCCCATTTTCTTTCACTGCTCTCGGGGAAGATTTTTTAAAATTTATTTATTTCAAGTCGCTTTGTAACATTGAGGTCATCAGAAGATTAATTTTATTTTGAGAAATGGTCATGAACACATTCAGCAAAATCACAAGGATCAATGAGCGGTATTTTACTGACATAAATATGACATGTTAATTGGGCGAGTAAAAGTTTAAACAGTTGCAAAATAAGACATTTGTTATTAAGTATTGTAATCTCTGTTTTCTAGACAAAATGCGGAACTTGATTACTTACACACATTTCTTGATGTTGAATTCTAGACTAAAAATATAACTTAATTTACTTACCACGCTTCATTAACTCTGACTTTCAGGGTCTGATTGAGGAAATATTTTTTCATAAACTGTGTATACACCTGAACGGCTCTTAACACAGAACAGCCCCCTTACATATCTTTATTAAACATTCCATTGCCAAAAACTTTCTACTGCCTTCTGATTCAATATTCCTCACGTGTCCTTTAAGAGAAACACTTGATACGAATAAAAACTCAATTACATAGTCAGTTGGTGTTCCCGCTATTCAACAAGTGATAACTTATGCAGTAAACATTTAAGAGTAATTGAACAAAAACGTAAGTAAATTATGCTCCAATCGGAAAGTAAATGACGTCACAAGCATTTTCGCCTCCGGCGCAAAGCTTCGTGCGCAATGTTTCACCTTTCGTATTTCGAGTACGTGGCACGACGCCTGACGTTCCACATCCGGCGGTTCCCGCGGGGCCCCCTTCCGGAAATCCCGGAGGCCTCCTCCGCGAGCGGGGGGGGGGAGGGCAGCGACGTCGGCGGAGACGACGAAGCGACACCGCGCGCCAACAAGTGTCCGTTACGAGCGGTGGCGGGGACGGGGGTGGAAACGCGAGGCGGGGGAAACGGCGGCTGCGGCGTAGAGGCGTTGGCGGCGGCTGTGGTGGCCGTCTGGAAGGGGAGACTGGCTCCATGTAGATGGGAACAGAGAAGGAGAAGGCAGCCGGGGCAACGGAGGGGGTGGGGGCGGAGTTGACATAGACAAGGGTGGTGATGGCGGAGCAGGCAAGGGGTTGAGATGGCTGCTGGGTGAAGAGGAAGGTAGCCTAGGTGGAAACGGTGAGGGCGGGGCAACTGGGGAGGCAGCGGTGGCGGGGAACGGTGGGACAACGGGGCGGCAAAGATGGCGGGGGCGTTGGGGGTGGCGGGGTGGCGGAGGCGACGGAGGTGGCGGTGAAGGCAAATGTTGTGGTGGGTGCTGCGGGAAAAAGGGCAGTGGAGTCGGCGGTAGCCTTGATCAGAGCGGTAAGAGCGAAGTGACGGGGGAGGCGAGATGGCGGTGGTGGGGGTGGCGCGGGGGAGCAAGAGGAGACAGTGAGGGCGGCGGAGGAGTTAGAGGCGGTAGGGGTTGGCGGGGAGGTGGTGTCTGCAGAGATGGTGACGACGGCGCAGCAGGGGTAGTGGCGGGGCGGCGGGGGCAGTGGGGGTGGCGGGGAGGTGGTGTCAGCAGAGTTCGGGATGGCGGGAGCAGTGAGGACTGAGGACGGTGGGGATGGGAGGATTTTGGGGGCTGCAGGGATAGGGGCGGCGGGTAGGCGGAGGCGCCGGGGGCGGTGAGGCCGACAGTGAAGTGGTGAGCGGTGGTGGCGAGGGGGGTGAGCGGTGGCTCTGACTGAGACGGAAGCGGCGACGGCGGCGGCGACCGCCCCGAGACTACCCAAATATTGTGAAACCATTTCGCACCGGAAATACACAAGCGGCGCCGGGACTGGGGGAGGGTTGAGGCGGTGACAAAGGAAGTGGCGGGAGTCGTAGAGTCCCAAGGGCATGAGGTTACTGTGTGCTTGTGCTGACACAGTTGTCTGAAAATTCATGCTTAGCATTGTTAGTGTATTTTACGCGCAATTATGTCAAATTTCATGATCTAACAGAAAAAAAAGTTTTGAAATATAAATTGTATGTATAAGTAGCATTTTCATCATTTTTTTAAAATTTGTGTTTATCCTTCGCATATATTTTAATTGTGAACTATGATTCTGATACCTCTTGTTAAAATATTTGTCAATTTTTCGCAGAACGGGAATGTTGAAAATTACCTATTCCTGCAGAATTTGTTTTACTCACCTTCAGTGTATTTATTGCAATGCACTTTAAACGGTAAAATTCCAATAAATTCAAATAACGATCTGACGTTTACTATATTGTAAACCAGAGCCCAAAAGGCATCATATTCGTGAAATAAGCGTGAGAAACTATTTGGGGCACCATGAGAAATACACGGAAGATTCGCTAAATTCGTTTAAGCTTACCTTTCGTTCTTCCAGAAGTCACCTTTAGAAAAAAAACACTTATATCACAACAGTTACTTAGAGACTCTGACATATCATTCTTCGTTCCTAAAAGACACGTAGAAGACTTACAGACGCTGAATATTATTAAATAGTTTAAAACCAGAAGATGCGAATTCATTACTTTTTAACTGACTCTACTATACCTGAGAGTTAGTTTCTGAAAACTGAACATATAAACACGTTATCAAAGTGGGAGTAGAATTAATAATCCTTCAAGTGAAAGCAGTACTTTCCCATCTAAGCTACTTTGACTAAGTAGGTCATCTCATTTCTTATTAACAATTATTTCTCCAAATATTTGTTATTTCCCTAACTTTCCTCTTTCACCTGATTTCCGTCTAGTGCATCCCGAAGGGCCTGCGCCAGCGGAGCTAAAAGGATGAAGAAAGAAAGAAAGAAAAAAAAAACAAAAAAAAAAACAAAACACGTGCGACGCGAAGAAGCGGCAGAGTCCTTCGACGCGCGATGTCGATCACAAACAGAGAGGCGCAGTTTCGCCCTGCGATGTTTTTCCGTTCGGCGGCGGATCTGAGGAGTGGAACCCCTTAACAGGGCGAGGGAGGGAAGCCCTGGTAAGAGGAGAGGTATAGAGGCCACACACGCTGACACAGAGACGGGGGAAGGTGTAACAGTGGATCAATAGAAAAGATAACGGGTTCGGAGAAACTGATATTGTTGTACAATCATGATAGAAATACGTTAGTTGATTGTATAACATTTATTACAAGTAATAATAAGAAATCGTGTATTCAACCAATGGGATGCACACTTAATATGATCGACTTGACAATTAATTAAATGACAATATATTGTTACAAAAAGAAAACTTGCGGGACTTTCAAATTATCATTTACATTGAAGATGACCCATTGGCCCATAGCATGATATGTTAAATGACTTTAGATCTCCATGAACACTATTCTATTTATTTCATTATCGGAAATACACTAATAGAGGATGCAACATACGACAAAGGAATGCCAGCCAGTATACTATAATAATATTATATTTTTCTAAATTAAAATTGGCTGATTGTCAGGAGGTAACCATAGCGAAAATCAGTTCAAAAGTAGGCCAAAAAAATGACCTTGAGTGAAATCTTTTATATAGCCTTTATTATGTCCCACGCGACCATATTTGGAATTGAGAAGTCATTATACAAATGACGGAGAAGTGACAAGCAGCGTATATGAGAAAATACCGAAAAAAGTCTGGGGTGAACCATTAGTGTCGACCTCAAATACCACATCGATCGCCGGAATTTGAACATCTGTATTCACAGATAAAAAAACAACTAGCACATTGGCAACCATGCTGCAGGTCATCCCTAGCAGAGATATTAACGGTGTTTCCATGAATATTTAGTTAATCCTAAGGCATATTTGGTACTTTTCAAAACCCACATTTACAATTATACCAAGAAGAGTACAATCTGTGTTAATGTTCGCATTGGGACGACGCAAGTGGAGGCAGCACGGGCGCGCACTGCGACGTCAACAGAGACAGGGGATTCCCCTGCGTGATGCCAATACGAACGCCGACGTTCACAGCGTCTCCGCGTTTCCAACGAGCTCGCTGCTTTTTTTCCGCGACGCTTTCCCCCTCCACCGCGACATCGCGCGGTCGCCATTACAACGCCAGTGTTTTGTTTCTCCCCTCCCCTCCCCTTCCCCCCGCCTCGCCGGGTCTGCGCTCCGCTGGCTGCGCGCTCCGAAACGACTTCGGAAGCCCCATACAAAATGGATTTAGATGCACTTGGGCGAGCGCGCGGGGTCAGGGGATGGGTGGGGTGGGTGCAGCGTGCGTGTGGACCCATGCGGGTACCGCCACTGTTGGGAGACCAGAGTTTGCCTCCTGGAACCGGCTCGCCCACTCTTCTCTGCCTGGCGCTCCGCCTCGGACTGCCCGCCCCTCATCTAAACCTTCCAGACCGCCCCACTCGGCTGGTGGTTCACTAACCCAGTCTGTTACTCATCCAGCTACCACCAGCTTCCTTCCGCGCCTTGCTTTGTTCCCACTATCGATTCCAATCCCTACGTGGCCTAATTCTTTGCCGTCAGTGCCGCTATCCCAGTCTCAATGTTCAGCCATTCCGCGACAACACACAAATCCATTACAGTATCGCTACTCAATCTCTTCCCCAACCCGCCTCCAAGATCATCCTTGCGTCACGCTTGTAACCCACTAACCCCATCCAGCTCTTCTCGCATCGCCGTGCGCGATTCCCTCCAGATCTTCATCCTCTATGCTACCTTTTGAATCATCATGCGTATGCTCTTAGATTACACACACACATGCCACTATTCACACATGCGCAACATGTATACCTGAATACCGCTATCCCGCTTATTCCCCGTCTCGTTGTTCAGATATTCTGCAGCGCCAGTACCGCTCACCAGCCTGTTCTCTGCCTCGCAAACAAGATCTCCACCGTCTTTCTCGAGTGACCCACCATCCACCCAGTTTCTTCTTCTTTACTATCCCAATCTTCATTTTTGTTCCTTCAGCGACCATTGCATTGAAGGGGCACTGACACTTATAAATTCACCTCAATACCAAATCGCCTACCTTTCTCCACCCTACCCATACCTCTCTCCACCATACTGCAACCGAGGTTTGCACCTGTACATGGTGGACTCTTGGAAAACATGATCTCAACCCATAATCAGTCCTCTACAAATGGCTCCAATCGGTTTCATTATCCGTGCCATCTGACACCACTCCTGATATTTCCTGTCTTCGTTCAAGTCTCCGGTGCAACCTCTGCCTCGATCCTCACTCCGGTCCAAGTTCCAACTCCCACCATACTATATTCTCAACCTCGTCATATCCAGATATCCGTTATTCTCATTACTTATCCGATTTCCTTCCATCTCAAATTCGCTCCTCGATAGTGATTGATCATCCTCGATAGTGATCGCCCTCCGATACCAAACTCCATCCGATTACACCCTGATCACTGTCATTAGTGACCCAATTCCTGCCTCCTACCATCACTTATTCCATCGTTCCACTTTCCCATCCCTGACCCACTCTCATCTCAGATTCCTTCATCGTGATCATTTGCACGTTGCTTCACCCCATTTCACCCCACCACAGCCCGGCCCATCCGCCGGCGCCCACCTCCTCGCCGCTCCTTCTCTCTTAGCGGTTCGCTCCCGCAGCTCAGTTCGCCTCGCTTCGCCACGCCTCGCCGCGCGGAACTCTTGAATAAATCACAAATGTTAAGCGTGTAAAAGTCCGCCAGCAGTAGTGCGTGCTCCACCACTCGTAAAATGCACTGTAATATCTAAGTGCCTCTTTCGCGATGTTACATTATTAAAGTGCACGCTTGAATGGGTGTTACATGCGGCGGACACGCTGAAAAATACACGCGCTCGAAATGAAGCTCCGTCGGGAGTCGAAGAGGGGCAGGCCGGTTCGGAATGGGACGGGATGGTACAACGCGAAGAGGAGCGGGGCGGAGCGGGGTGTGACGGGGCGTGTCGGGGCGTGTGGGGGCGTGTCGGGGCGTGTCGGGGCGTGTTGGAGCGTGTCGGAGCGTGTCGGGGCGTGTCGGGGCGTGTCGGGGCGTGTCGGGGCGTGTCGGGGCGTGTCGGGGCGTGCCGGGGCGCGTCGGGGCGTGTCGGGGCGTGTCGGGCGTGTCGGGGCGTGTCGGGGCGTGTCGGGGCGTGGGAACGGAGGGACGTGATGGGACGTGGGAAAGGGAGAGGAGTAGCGAGGTGGGGAGGGGCGTAGAGGGGAGTGGCGGAGCGAGGCGTGATGGGACGTGGCGGGGCGTTGCGGTGCGTGGCGGGGTATAGCAAGGCGTGCGGGCCGGGGCGGGGAGTGAAGGGGTGTGGCGGGGAGTGTCGGATCGTGGAGGGACGTGGGGGAGTGGGGTGAAGGGAAGGTGAGGCAGGGTGAGTTGGGACGAGTGCGCGGTGGGGCGGGGACAGAGTGCTGCGCGATGTGGCTTGGCTGTGTGTATCGAAGCGGGGAGGTGTAGGGCACGAATGCGGGTGAGGGTGCGTGTGCAGGGCGATGTGGGTTGGAGCCTCATCCCATTGGGGAGGTAGCGTGGGGCGGGGTGTGTCTGAACAGGGCGCGCTAGGTGGAGGGGTGGGGAGAGGCGGGGCGGGTTGGGGCGGGGAGAAGAGCAAAACGGGGTTGCAGTGACGTAAGCACGGCCTAGTTTACCGGTTTAGCGGCGACTGTGCGTAAGTTCCTTTTTCTCTCGGATAAATTAATTTTATGCGAATTGTAATGAATTTCACGGACTTTTTTATAATTCCAGTTTCCAGAGGATTAGGGATCGCAGCGAGTGCGTCTACTGAAACTTTCTTCAATTAAAACCTGTTTTTATTTTTGTTATAGTGTGCGCGAACAGTACTCGTACATTTCAAGTTTAACCCTTGAAGTGTAATGCAAGTACTTGTGTGAGAAAGCGTAATTATAAACATTAAATATGCATACTTCCTGTTATGCAAATAAATTATACTGACTTTAACTTTCAAGCACTGAATTATGATATTGCCATATGTTAATCAATTATGGGCAATTCATAATAAACGATTTTACCGCATTCGAGATTATTGAAAATGTTTTGCAGAATTAAGTAATTTACGAAACTTGTTATAGACTATATGAAGTAGTATTTCGAAACTAAAAAAATGTAAATTAGCCTATATTTCTGAAAATGATTACGTCATGAATGTGGTTAATGAAAGTAAATAATGTTTTAAAGAGTCCAAAAATACATTTCACAAGAATGTATTACAAAGCATTCAAAATTAAGAACAGTTTTTAAAAGTTGGAAATTTACACAAAATATTATTGAATAAATGTTTCGATTTCGTAAGAATTTAAAACTAATAATCGCCAAATATTAACAAATCAAATCAATGTCCGTAAAATTAAAATTTTTATTCAATATTTATATAATTAAATTGTAATAAAAATTCATGTAATGTACAGTGTCCTCTAAGGAAGTCTCTCAGTATCTTGAAAACACGATTGTAATTTGTAATCCTCTCTGAAAAACAATATGTCTAATAAAAAGAAAGATTAAAATTTCATGCTATAACAGTTATAAATCACAATAGTACGATGTATTAAGGCTATATATATATATATATATATATATATATATATATATATATATATATATATATATATACAGTAGGGGGGTAATGCGGGTCCTGGACCAGGAAATGCGTCACTGATAAGCCTTATCTTATCTTATCTTATCTTATCGTGACGTCACTTCCTGGTCCAGGACCCGCATATGTGTTGGGTGACGTCAGAGGGCCCCGGGACCCGGAAACGCGTCACTGATAAGCCTTATCTTATCAGTGAGTGACGTCACGTCCGGGTCCCGCCTGTGGGGCCCCCGGAAGTGGCTTTATCGTATCAGCAGAGAAGTGAGGTCACTTCCTGGGGCCGATTGCGCGCGCCCTGGCGGCGAAATGCGGCGGTGAAGGTGGTGGTGGCGCGCTCTGTGAGCGTTGTGTGGAACTCGGTGTGTGCGTGGTGGTGGTGTGATGTCTTTCAAAAACGGGAAGTCTGCGCGAGGTGGATTCGAACCGCCCGGAGTAGCGTTTCCTGTGAGGGGGGGGGTGGCGCGCACGCTAGCACTGAGCTACCGCGACACGGCCGAGAAGAGCGTCTCTTGAGTGGGTTTTACGTTACTCTCGCGCGCGTGACGTAACGTGGCGTGCGTGCGTGCGTGCGTGCGTGCGCTCATGCACACATATATAATTACCATGAAGCGAGAAGCTGCTGCTGCGATGTTGTCACCTCTGTCGTCCACGACTGAATGAGAGAGACGCGCGTGCGCCTCCACCTCCCTTTATTTTTTTGTGAACCCCCCTCCCCTCCGCGGTGACGTCACTATTAAAAAAAAAAAAAAAAATCCCCCTTCGCTCTATGGATGGACTATGAAAAGGGGGGGAAATCCCTGCCTGGAGGTGACGGGATGATAAATAATGAAAAGGGGGGAAAATCCCTGCCTGGAGGTGACGGGATGATAAATAACAATAACGAAAAGGGGGGTGGGAAACTGGAGGTGACGGGATGATAAATAACAACAACAAAAAATGTGTATATATTGAAAGATTATATTTTGAAAAAATGATACAAATACTTTTTTAAAAAGTTCTTCAGAAAAAATAATTTACATTTTTTTAATTATTGATTTCTAGATGCTGTGCTGCGTAAATCTGAAAACAGATAGTGGAAAAATTAGTACATTAAAAATAAAAAAAATATTTTTATGAACCTCGCTTGAAAAAAAAAGACTACGTACCTCACAGAGAGGGAGACACTGACGGCATTGGATGTTCATTGGGCTCGTAGGCGGGAAGAGCGTTTTCACATGGTGAAGAAGGTAGTGTCTGAATAGATTGGCGTATGCGCTGAACGCGTTGCCGCAGTAGCTCACTTTCGGATGGTGGGAGAAGACGACTGATCATCTCCATGGTGGCTAAGACACCCAGGTGCATATTGACGATGGCGCTGAAGAAGTCGTTCTCTGGCGAGTCGATTCGAGCTTGGGTCAGTAATGCAGCGCCCAAGGCGGCGTCGACCGCCGATACGGCAATCTCCTTCCATATCTTCACTATTTCCTCCTCGCCCTCTTGAACCTTTTTTTCCATTTCATGAGAAACCGCGATGGCGAAGTCACCTGCGGCCTCGGTCAAATGCAGACAGATCTTCTCTTTCTCCTGTTCCATCTTTCTCTCTCTCTATTCCAGGATGTTGTCACCTCTCCCGTCCACGACTCAATGAGAGAGAGAGATAGATGTGCGAGCCTCTACTCGCCTCCCGTCCCCCCTCTATATTGCAAACGCTCATCCCCTCCACTACACCCATAGCCCCCACCAAAAAAATATCTAATCTAACTCACCCCGCCGAGCAATAGGTTCGAAAAAGTGAGTCGAAACATGAAGGGCGACGATAGAGGCCAACGATTTTCCGGAGTCTCTCTCGGAAAACTCGTCAAATTTCGAATTTAGAGGATTCGCGATGTGAGAAAGGAAAAATTCTGAAATGTCATCACCTCGTGTTAAAACCGCAGCCCGTGTCGAAAGGAAAATGGGCTGCAACTCTCCCACGATTTCGTGCGTCTCGACGTTCTCGTGTTCGATTAAAAACTGACATTCGAGTTGCGCACAAATTTTGAAACAAGAACGACGCGCAGGACCGTTGACGATAAGTTCAAACATTTTCAAATGGAACGGCACACGACACAGGTTCAGAAACGCGACCGGATCCAGGATGTTGTGTGGGGGAGGGGGATTCAAAATTAAACCGCGCTGTACCCTACCGTCTAAAGACTGTACGACGTCCGTCCATTGAAGAGCGTTTGCAATAACAGAATTCTCCATTCTTTCTAACTAAAAATAAAAAAATGTCACGTCCTAAAACAAAAAACACTGATCATTTACGAACGAACATAAAATATAAAAAAAAGAAAATAAATCATGTACTCCCATCACATTTTAACAACAATCACAGCACCTCCACAAATAGTGTATGAGCGTGAGTGATATCCCTACGTACATGCAGACTGCGATAAGGAAAGCTGTCACAATCCAGTCGGTCATGACACAACAGCACCGAGAGGACGACTAACACGCTCCACGAGGTCGACCCGTGGTTATATATATCAATTCCCCCCCACCCATAGGCGCATACGCATTATCATATCAGCATTCACCCTCTCCTCCACGACCTCCGGGGAATTCCCCCCCCTGACAAAGTGGGCGTTCGCGTCTTATCACCGTGGCCCCCATGCGCAGCGGCTCGACCTACTATCATATCCGTCCGATAGCAGGCAATCTGAAAACGCGTCTGGCGCTCGACGATAGCGACGTGGTGTGACCTTCCCAATGGGCGGCCGCGTCTTATCACCGTGGCCCCATGCGCAGTGGCTCGACCTACTATCATATCAGCCCGATAGCTATCAAACCAGTGGAAAAAACCCTGCTCCGAATGAAAAACACTGCTTGAACAAATGCAAGCAACTGTAAAATGACACACCATTAAAAGAACTTCACTGTATTTTTGGAAAACATATTCAAATTATTGTATTGTGAATAAACCAAATATTGAACATATAAAAATTATTGTTTCATTTCAGTTCTATTCCTTATCCCTTTTTCAAATATAATAAAAATAAGATGTAGTTTAAAATTTATTTATTGAACTAAAATAGAAAACTTTAAAAATTGGAATACAATAGCACTAAAATATAACATTCTTCTGATCTTTAATGAACTAAACTAAAAATAATTGAAATAAAATTGAAAACTTTAAAAATTGAAATAACGATCACTACTTGAAGCAAAAAAATGATTCACTGAATGAAAAACATACTGCTTGAACAAAGGCAAGCAACTGTAAAATGACACATCATTAAAAGAACTTCACTGTATTTTTGGAAAATATATTCAAATTATTGTATTGTGAATAAACCAAATATTGAACATATAAAAAATAATTGTTTCATTTCAGTTTTATTCCTTATCCCTTTCTCAAATATAATAAAAATAAGATGTAGTTTAAAATTTATTTATTGAAATAAAATAGAAAAACTTTAAAAATTAGAATACAATAGCACTAAAATATAACATTATTCCGATATTTAATGAACTAAACTAAAAATAATTAAAATAAAATTGAAAACGTCATCAGCACCACCACCACCACCACCACCACCAGCTTCGCATGATGTGTGTACACACCCGTGTAACATTCATTGCGCATTAAAAACAAAGAATAAGAAGAAGAAGATGAAAAGACTGCGAAAGGAAAGAAAACTACAAAAGAAATCTTCACGACGCCGACGGAGAAACGATAAGGAGGAGGAGGAAGAAACGGACGGGAAAGAAAGGTCAACAACTCCGGACACTATCACGTGTTGTGGTCTCACATTTTCCCAATTGGATGTCAAAGAATGTGCACGCAACGCAGCGGAATGGTTGACGAAGGCTATCGAGATATCAATCGCTTCGATGCTTTCTTCTTCCTCATCTTTAGCCGCAGAAGAAGAAGTCGACAACATCACATATGAGATGGGTGTGTAATTTGAAATAAATAAATAAATAAAATTTTTTTTTTGAAAAATTTGTTTTTATTTTCCTTTGTATGTGTGTACCAAGTAGGATTCCCTCCCTCATTCCCCCCCCCCAAAAAATATATATAAATCTTTTTGATACTCGCATCATACATGTAGTCTCTCTCGAGAATCGTAACACAATGGACCAACCGAAACTGCCCGTCGTGAACGTGACAGCCTTATGGAGTGCAAGAGGGGAGGGGGAGGGAAAAAAGAGTCGACACGGTCCTCTTTTCCCTGATAGTGTGCGCGCTCTTATCGTTGGACCTTCCGGATGCGGAAAGACGAACGCTGTCGTCTCCCTCCTTACCGGGAAGTTTGGGCTGGCCTTCCTCAACGTCTATTTGTACTCTACCACCGAAGAGCAGCCCATGTATACGTACTTGAAGCGAGTCTGCGACGGACTCGTTCCTTTTCATTCGTTTTCACAACACGACAACATCGTGCCGCCCGCCGAGGCGCTTCCCGACAGCGTTTTCATCTTCGACGACATCGCCACGGAGAAACAAGATAACATTAAACATTACTTTGCCGCCGGAAGACACAAACACACGGACGTGCTCTATCTATGTCAGACGTACACGAAAATTCCCAAGCAATTGATTCGAGATAACGCGAATATAATCATCATTTTCCGGCAAGACGATAACAATCTAGAGTACATCTACAAGGAACATGTTGGAAACGATTATAGCTCTTTCAACGACTTTAAAGCAAAGTGCTCCGAAGTGTGGAGCGCCAAGCCTTTTGCTTTTGTGATGATCTGCAAACCGAGTCCGCTCAATAAGGGGCGCTACCGATCGGGTTTCGATCAATTCCTATAAAACATCTTTTCTATCCGAGACGCTCTTCACTCTCTCACGAGATGGTGTACGTGCGACAACATTCTTCGTATTTCGCGGAAACGCGGCGGCGGTGGCGGCGACGACCTCATCGCTATCGAGGTAGCGGATTTATAGGTCGGATCCTCAATCAGGCGATCGATAAGCTTCCCTTCGAACTTCACATTCCCGGTGGTTATCAGTTCTGCGGACCCGGAACGAAACTCACTAGAAGACTACAAAGAGGCGACCGGGGCATCAATCCGTTGGACAAAGCGTGTATGGAACACGATATCGCCTACCACAACGACCGAGGGGGTGAAGAACGCAAAAGAGCAGACGAATCGCTCGCCAAGGCGGCATGGGAGCGAGTCAAGTCCAGAGACGCGAGTTTCGGTGAAAGAGCTGCGGCGCTCGGTGTTGCGGGTGTGATGAAACTCAAATCCAAACTCGGGGGTCGCTTGAAGACAGAAAAAAAGAGAGAAAAAAAACGGCGGTAAAGAGGGAAACACAAAGAAGAGAAAAAAGAGATTTGAAGACCCTGAGCGAGCTTGAGAAAACGAAAAAGAGAGTGCGCGACAAGTCACCACGTCACCGTCACCGCTCCCCACCCCCGGCTCCTCTTCGACCCGAAACACCGGAGGAAAGGTTGAAACGTGAAGTGGAGAAGGCGCGCGAAAACGTTCGCAAGAAAATGGACACCTTGCAAGAATCCGAAACGGCACGTAATAGATTACTCGATACCTATCTCACGACTCCCGTCTCAAAAGCGCTTCACCAAGGCGAGAGAAAAACGGAAGGGGAAACAAAAAAAAAGTTTAAAAAATCGTTCTTACCTCACGTTCGAGTAAAAGAGGACCTCGTCAAGTCGGAAGACGATGAAGAAGAAGAAGAAAGCGATGAATTTCATGACTCACTCAGCACTATCGCAGAGTCTGAAAGAGAAAACACAATCGCCTCCCAAAATTACGCTCTGTTGAAACAATATTTAGATCGTTCCAAAGTCGGGATGACAGATGAACATTACGGTCCGTACTATATTGGAAACCGACCTCACATCGGTAACAGTTTAATCGAACTTCAACCGGAAGACGGTTCCTTCTACGTGCAGGGACACAAGTTCTATCCTGAGCCCGGTCTTCTCGAACTACTTTTTGATGCAGAACCTAACCTCCATGCGATTACGGAAGACGATAAGTTGAAATACAGAAAAATTCTCGAAATAAGTTCCGCACACAAAGAGTATTACAAATCAAATTTGCCGTTTCACTCAACACAGACGTATAAATTTCGCGATATCATCTCACCTCTTTTCAGACAGGAAAGACGACAAAGCGCAAGACTTCAAAAGAAGAAGAATAAGAAGAGGGGGGTGGTCTGCGATTCGTGACCGCGCCCGACTACAAATATTGGCGCGATCCGAACACGCTTGTAGAAAGACTACGTCTTTTGCACGCTTCGAAGGCCGCCGGGAACAACGGGCTCGACGGTGAAATCGTAGAAATAGAAGACGAGCTGCGTGACGCTGGGATTATTGTCTAGAGGTCCTTGTGATGACGTCATCTGTCCGGCAAGGTCTTGCCATGGAATTACACGCGCCGGCCCGACGTCGTTACGGGAGGCGGCGAGTGATTACGAAAGGACTCGATGACCTATGGCAGGCCGACTTGGTCGATATGCAACCGTACTCGAAAACCAATCGAGGTATGCGCTACATCTTGACGGTCATCGACGTCTATTCAAAGTACGCGTGGGCGGAAGCGATAAAGAAAAAGACGGGTGCGGAAGTGGCGAAGGCTTTCGATCGCATCGTGAAGTCGAGCGGCGGCGGCGGCGGTCGACGACGAGTGCCCCGCTTCCTGCAAACCGACCGAGGCACCGAATTTTACAACAGCACGCTCGCCAAGTGGTTTCGAGAGCGCGGTATTCATCATTATTCCACCTTTTCGAACGTAAAGGCAGCCGTCGTCGAACGATTTAATCGCACACTCAAAGAGCGTATGTGGAGACGGTTCTCCGCCGAGGGTACGCGCCGCTGGACCCTCATGCTCCCCTCCCTCCTCCGAGACTACAACAACACCAAACACAGGACGATCGGTATGAAACCGAAAGACGTCACAGACGACAAATTAATGACGACCGTGTACGCCCACGCGAAGACGCTCGACCCGCGTCTCCTCAAGTCGAATCGATTGCGAGTCGGTGACGTCGTTCGGGTGAGCACGTACAAAAGCTCCCCCTTTCGGAAAGGCTACGAAGCGCGATGGGGAACCGAACTATTCAAAATCGCGCGCGTCCATCTGTCCAATCCCGTGACGTATTCGCTCGATGACATGCGAGGTGAATCGATCGAAGGTCGATTTTACACCGAGGAATTGCAGCGTACACGCTACCCAGATCAATACCTCGTCGAGCGGATCGTACGCAAAAAGGGTCCGCTTCGTCTCGTGAAATGGCTCGGTTTCGATTCTCGACACAATTCATGGGTGCACGAAAGAGATATTGAAGGGTAAGAAAGAAAGAAAAAAAAAAAGGGAGCGCTTCATGTGATAAGCCGTTCCGGTATATAAAACAAATCTTTCATCCTATGATTTCGTCAGTCAGTCAGAGGAGAGCGAAGCGTGTACTACTACTACTCCACACGCATGACTACAGAAGACATTATATTCTCAGTTCTATGTTTTCTTTCGTGGATAATTTGCGTGACCGGCTTTGTCATTCTAGCCTTGTGACGACTTTATTTCTTGCGCCGGCTCACGATGAAACAAACGAAAAAGACATCGCTTTAGAAGAAGTAGTATGCAAAAAAGAAGAAGAAGAAGCATCAATGACGACACCGTCGGCACATGTTTCTTGGCGTGCGGAGGAGACCGCCATTGCCGACATTCAAGGTTACTACATGAAGGGACGATTCGTCATCAAATTGCTGACGGTGTTGAAAATTCCGAATTCGCGGGAAAGAAAAGGCAAAGAAATGAAATGTCAGACGTATGTGTTTCGACCGCCTTGTCTGGTCCAGGATCTCGATGAGAAAGATAATCGCACGCGGGACTGGATCGAGCAATTCCACCCCGCCAGTCCTTTATGGGATAGCGGTACGTACAACTACGATACTCATAAGGAGGTCATTCAGCATGCCTTCGACGGCGTCACAAAAATATTCGTGAAAGGGGGAGAAAAAGCGAAGTGGTTGCGGCAGTGCGTACACCGTCCAGTCGTGGACTTGTTTTCAGAAGGATGTCCACCTATAAAAGAGTGTGTGAATCGCACGATCTTCCGCTTCTTTCCGAGCGGAGCGGTGGCGGGAGCAGCATTGGGAATGCAATACGTCCTTGCGCTCTTCGAGTGGTTGACGACAGAGCGACCGGACCTCTTATCGGGCTGATAAGACTTCCTGTGAATCATCACCCGACGGCTGTTCGAACCGGAACTCTTATCGGACCGATAAGACTTCCTGTGAGTCATCACCCGACGGCGGTTCGATAAGACTTGCAGCTCGGGGTGTGCGGTGTGTCAGTCGGTCGGCAACCAGCGAGAAGCGAACATCATCATCATCAGCAGCAGCAGCAACAGATGGTTGAAAGGGAGGAGGAGCTGCGGTGGCCGAGTGAGATCAATCAGGCCGTACAACGGTTCGTCGACAATGGTTTTTCTCTTCTAAGACTCGACGATCTATCGCTGCAATCGCTGCCCATTGACATTCTACTATATTGGGCCCCGAAGGACCTTCCTGTCATCTTCCACCGTCTGCCGGACCACGTACAGAAAGATTCGCGCATTCTGAAACTCCTCCCTTGCCTCAAACATTATAACAAGGGGCGCACGCGTATAGACGGACCGCCGCCACCGCAGTGGCAGTGCGGAGGGTGTCAACGAGAAGAAGCTCTGCGTGTCGGTTTTTAAGTGTAAATGGATTGGATTGATTGCTTGCAAATTGTTGTTATTATTATAGACATCATAGCCATCACCGCTGTTCTCGTGTGCTTCGCTCTCGCGTGAAAAAAAAAGACTCCCATGGACGTGACGTCGGCGCCGCCGCCGCCGCCGCCGCCGCCGTCGCCGCCTCCTCCATACATCGTAGTGAACAAGGAAGACGATGACGTCGACGATATCTCGTGTAGCATCTGCCTCGAACAATTGCAACCGCAACGGGCACGCACGGTAGGTTGCAATCATTTGTTCGATGTAATATGTATCGATCGGTGGTTGAAAAAGTATAATACGTGTCCGATGTGTCGACACGTCTTGTTACAAAAAAAAAGAAACGAAAGTAGAGGAAGTGCGCCCGCCTTTAGCGGTGATTGAACGTAATGTTGAGATAGAGATAAATATCCATCGAGTTGCGAGTGAAAATTTTAGAAATAGACTGAATTGTTTGTTAAGAAGAAGAAGGCGTAGCTATGCGGACGATTTCGAACTATTTAGAGTTCTGTGGAATTTGTATGTAACGATACGACGCGACGCCTTAAACGCGGGTGTCAGTATAGATGAATATGCCGACGATGTATTTTTCGGTTTTATTGAAGAGTTGGAGGAACATCGTGTATAAAAAAAATTTTTTCTGACGTCAGCCAATAGTCGCATCATGAACTGTCGGCAAAGCGAATGCTCCTACTACTACTACGACCCGGAGGAAGAGTACGATGTCAGCGATGAAGAGAGAAAAACAAAACAACACCGCGTCAAATTTCCCACTCTCCGTCGTATACGCAAAGAACAACGCGATGACATGCCGGTTCATATTGAAAACAATGGCGGCAGTAGCAGCAGCATGAGTTTGCAACACACTCAACCACATACAAAAAACAAATCGACCTCTCGAAGTTACCACCCTCCCTCGCAACAAAAAAAAGAAAAGAAAACCGGAGAAAACACAACAAACGCGCATCGTCACCGTGGTCGAGTCAGCACTGTGCGTCACCACCATCACCGCCACCGCCACCACCACCACCATTCTATCGACGAGACCGCGACGACCATTTTCTTTTTTACGTATAAAACGACGTGAACGCACTTTGCGGTCGTCAGTCTGCAGCATGACTTCCCAGCAAGGAGACGTCTACTACGACTCGGCAGGAGGAGGAGGAGGAGGATGAGCGGCAGCAAGAAGAGGATGAGGAGTACGATGACAACGTCGAGGCGGAAGACGAAGGAATAGAATATTGCAATATACCGGATTACGTTGCCACCAAAGCGTACGTGGATGCACAAATCGAACTCGCTCGTGAAATCGCAGTGCAAGATGATAAGAAAATATTGAAGGAGAACATCGATATACAAAATTCGTTAAAATGCGTGATCGAAAATCAATCCAAATGTCTCCGCCAATGGAAAGACGACAGCCCCTTTAACGCGGATCTCTTTCGCATTTCCAATACGGCTTCTCCCATAGAAGAAAAAGATGCCGTCAACAAAGGGTACGTCGACCGCAACATCAAAGGCATCAAGACGCAGCTAGAAAAAATTCCAAAACTCCGATGCAGCAAACTGGGAAACGTCAACGTGATGAAAAAACGTCTTGTCAACGTGGCGCCACCATTGAAAACGGACGACGGGGCTACGAAAGGATATGTGGATGAGAAGATCAAAAAAGAAATCAATAATTTTTTAAAACAAATGTAAATTAATTTTTTAAAAATTATTTATATCATGTATTTTTCAAAATATATATGTGTGAAGATTAAAAAAGAAATTAATAATTTTTTATGAAGATTTAAAAAAGTATTTGTATCATTTTTTCAAAATATATTCTTTCAATATATATACACATTTTTTTTGTTGTTGTTATTTATCATCCCCGATTCACCTCCAGGCAGGGATTCCCCCCCCCCTTTTCATAGTCCATCCATCCATAGAGCGAGGGGGGATTTTTTTTTTTAATAGTGACGTCACCGCGGAGGGGAGGGGGGTTCACAAAAAAAATAAAATAAAGGGAGGTGGAGGCGCACGCGCGTCTCTCTCATTCAGTCGTGGACGACAGAGGTGACAACATCGCAGCAGCAGCAGCAGCAGCTTCTCGCTTCATGGTAATTATATATGTGTGCATGAGCGCACGCACGCACGCCACGCCACGTTACGTCACGCCACGTCACGCGCGCGAGAGTAACGTAAAACCCACTCAAGAGACGCTCTTCTCGGCCGTGTCGCGGTAGCTCAGTGCTAGCGTGCGCGCCACACCCCCCCTTCCTCACAGGAAACGCTACTCCGGGCGGTTCGAATCCACCTCGCGCAGACTTCCCGTTTTTGAAAGACACCACCACCACGCACAAACCGAGTTCCACACAACGCTCACAGAGCGCGCCACCACCACCTTCACCGCCGCATTTCGCCGCCAGGGCGCGCGCACTCGGCCCCAGGAAGTGACCTCACTTATCTGCTGATACGATAAAGCCACTTCCGGGGGCCCCACAGGCGGGACCCGGAAGTGACGTCACTCACTGATAAGATAAGATAAGGCTTATCAGTGACGCGTTTCCGGGTCCCGAGGCCCTCTGACGTCACCCAACACATATGCGGGTACGGGACCAGGAAGTGACGTCACTGATAAGATAAGATAAGGCTTATCAGTGACGCATTTCCTGGTCCCGTACCCGCATATTCCCCTACT